>PISX010006313.1:0-77699 GCA_004024625.1 Mellivora capensis
TAGCCTGAGAAGATACCATCTACCCTTTCTTTGAACAAAAGGGAAAGCAGACTAAAGGTAGTCAGGGAACAGGTAGCAATTTGAGGGGCTAAAAATTATGTCATACTTTGGTGAGCTTTCACTTCTTTGGCCTTAAAACCTCCTATCACATCAGACTCTTCATTCCTCTGTTATGGCCAAATACATGCCCCTAGTTAGACTGAGTCAGCTCCCAAAGGAGACAGATTTTTGTCTTTCTTACTTGTTCATATAGCTCCCCAACCCCAAGATGAGTAGAGTTGACCCTGAAACATTTGTTCCCATGGAAACCCAACAGGGACCTGGAAGGAGAATCCAAAATTATGCCTCTTTCAGAGGGCAAAATCCATTAGGCTTGGATATGTGGCCATGGGTTCCTTCACGTGGTTATTTTAAAGTAATGAACCTAATCTTTTCCAGGGCCTGATTTATGCTTTTAAAAAGTAAAAAGAACACTCTCTGAAAAAAAGGTTATCCTTAGTCTCTATTCATCAGTAAGGTGGACGGTACGATCACACACTGGGGTATGAAGCCCTGTCATCCTGTTGTCATTTGAAGACTGACATCAGCTTAAAGCTTAGGCTTGACAGGATATGTGCAGAGATACTGCAAAGAGCTCCAGAGGCTTATTAGTTCTCTGCCTGATTTATTTCCCTCCCAGACATACTTTTCTATCCCTTATTGTGTTCTTGGAGCCAAAGGATAGTTAGACATAGGATAGTGTGGGGTGGGTGTCACATAAGGAAAACATTGTAAAGGCAAGAAGGTAACGATCATTCTTTGAAGGGCTACCATTTCCCAGTCCCTCTGGTGGGGAGATTTTATATGTGTATACATACATATGTATGTATATACACACACATTATAAATATATAAAATATAAAAATATATAATAATATATAATTATATGTGTCAATTAAATATGTATATATTATACATTATTTTATTATATATTACACATATATATGTTAAATATATATTGCATAGGTATATATTACATTGAATCCTGGCATCAATAATTTGAAGTAGATATTATCTCCAGGCAGAGATAACTATGAATATTTTTGGTACATATACTTGTAGAGTATTCGTATTTATCTATTCTTTTTTTTTTTTTTAAAGATTTTATTTATTTATTTGTCAGAGAGAGAGAGAGAGCGAGCACAGGCATACACAGAGGGAGAAGCAGGCTCCCTGCCGAGCAAGGAGCCCAATGTGGGACTCGATCCCAGGACGCTGGGATCATGACCTGAGCCGAAGGCAGTCGCTTAACCAACTGAGCCACCCAGGCGTCCCTGTATTTATCTATTCTTATGTGTGTGTGTGTGTGTGTGTGTGTACAGCTACACATACATGGACATACAAAGTTGACAAGAATTCGATTATATTTCTACCTCTTAAAAAATAGCAACCTAGTAATCTCAGTATCATACTGAGAGACAAAATTTATTTGCCAATCTTTTAGTTTTAGTCATTGAGGTCAGAATATTCTATCATATATGCTATCACTGATTTATTTAGTCACACCTTCTTTTTTGATTTTTGTTGATTTTTTTTCATGGTATACAATATGGTGATGAACATTTTTGTAATATTTGATAATTTCCTTAGGGAAAACTACTGAAAATTTAATTATTGGATTAAAAGACATGGCTATTTCTTAATGGCCCTAAATATATATTGCCAACTCAGCCTGCAGAAGGAGTATAGTTCCTACACTTACCCTAAAGTGTAGTTATTACTTTTGCCCTTAAAGTATATGATTGCCCCTACCCCCCCTTCCTTGCTAACCTAGACACTTTCATTTTTAGTCATTACAACCTGGAAGGCAAAAGGTAGTATCTCATTTTTTTTTAAAGATTTTATTTATTTATTTGACACACAGAGCTCACAAGTAAGCAAAGAGGCAGGAAGAGAGAGAGGGGGAAGCAGGCTCCCTGCTGAGCAGAGTGCCAGATGTGATGTGGGGCTCAATACCAAGACCCTGAGAGCATGACCTGAGCCGCAGGCAGAGGCTTAACCCACTGAGCCACCCAGATGCCCTGGTAGTATCTCATTTTAATTTGCATTTTCTGATTAGGGTTTTAAGGATCTTAATATTTTATCTTGAGCAGAAGTTTATTGGTCAAGGAAAACAGAAGTTAATTTCTACTAAAATAAGAGAAACTAAGAATGCTTGTGTCAGTACCCAGAATATATTTTGAAACAATTTAACATCAAGTGAACTGATTAGAACTCTATTTTGGCTGTTCGTGGTATTTAGGGAATCTTTTTTTTTTTTTTTTTTATCTAATCATGCTGGTATAATTGCGTAAAGACACAGCAGGAGATAAACTTTTTAGAAAAAAACAAAACAAAACAGCAAACACTGAAGCCAAGTAACAAAAGCATTCCTCATGATGCAGGTCACTCTAATGCCATGTGGTAATTATTTTTGTAAGCATTTAGCACACGTTTGAACCTTGGTTCGTAGAAGCCACCATTTTTTCCAGATAGGACAGAACTGTGTATTCAAAAATATGGCTAGAGGAGAATTTCTGTTAAAACTTGTTGCATAAAAATTTAAAAAATTTTTGAATGATTGACAGATCCAATAAATTCTCTTTTCAGTTGACAATTGTCTGTTTGCTTCTGTATCTTTTACAACGTGAGGAACATAGACAAAACTTGAACAGTGATGTACAATGGGAAAAGTACAGCACTACCTGGAAGGAAACTTGAGTTTTAACCCAGGATTCATTCAGCAAAAAGCTGCATAACTGAGCGAGCTAACTTCACTTCTCTGGTATTCAGTTCCATGATCTGCAAAATGAAAAAGATGAACCAAAGTATTTCATAGCCCTTTCCTGAACCCAATATTTAGCTCTATTTTTTTTTAAAGTGGGAGGCTATCTTAATGATTAGTGTTTGTGTAAAACCAAATTAACTACAAATTTGACATTTGTCATTGAATACCTGTAAATTCAATTTGTCATTGAGTACCTGTAAAGAGGTATTTGACAGAGAGACTATATCTTGTGATATCTATTGTTCTGAATTTTTAATTTAAAAGAGAGGAGGGAAAGTGTCTTGAATTTGCATGATGGCTCTTTGATAGGATAGAAGTATTACTTAATATATCATGTGTCTAGTTGTGTATTAGGGATGGATTCTATTTTCTATCTTTAATATTCTTTTCCTAATCAACAAGCAGAATGGTCTGTGATAGTTAATATTTTTCTCTGCTCAGCATGTTTTGTAGCCCCTTTTCTGGTTTCTGGGGGTAGTCCTTCACCTCCTTCCAGGTCTGGTGGGATGTCAATCATAACATCTGTTCCCTCTCCGTTCACCCCCACCCATATCCATTCACTGAAAGGCAGGTGACTGAGGATAGGCCAGTTAGAATCCACTCAGGCTTTTCTATTGATGCTGCAAAGAAAGACTCTCTCTTCTCTCTGGATGTCAAGTGAAAACGTGTAGGGCTGGTGTTGCCAATGGCCATCATTTTCGACATGTGGAAATTGTCTGCAAGAAAAGGGAATTAGGACAGCCTAGAAAGAGAATTGAAAATTAGTAGACATGAGTGATGGGCTGACAGCGCTCTGATGATATTGGATGTCTCTAAATCCTGCAATATCTACATGATTCAGTAGATTCCTTTTTAAAAAATTGAGCTAGTTTGAGTTGTTTTCCATTGTTAGGAATTGAAAGAATTCTAATATAGCAAGTAGGGAAATTAGAAACAAAAACAAACTACAAATACTTTTTTTTTTTAGAAGACTACTTTGTATTTACATAGTAAATACTTTGTGAAAAATAATTTTAACAATAAGGGTTCAGATGAAGGGCTCTGGATTTTTAGTTTGGATTCTAGGAATGCTTATCTAAATATGTACTTCTTGGATCAAAAGTATCAGCAAAACACCCAACATTATTATATAGCTTCAGAGTGTTAAAAACTCATGGAAATGTTACTATATCTTTCTATCAAATTTTGGCATACACACATTGAATAGTGGTGTATTGATATGAATCCTGAGCAGAAAAATTCAGAGAGCTAGGTTAAGTCCCAGTTTTACATTTAAAGATATGTGGCCTTGGGCAAGTCACTTCTCCTCTCTGGTACTCAGTGTCCTCCTCTGTGCAGTGAGGTGTGTGAGATGCATTTCTCCTCATGTCATTTCAATTCAGAATTTCTCTGTTCTCCTTTTACCTCCTCCTCCTTTATCCCTGATAGCTTGCAGTGTAGTTCTGAAGTTTCAGATCAGAGAAGTATAACTGAGCTGGAGTATTTACAGGGGAGGGTGGTCATACAGTCATGGGAATAAAAGCTCAAAGGTACAGGATTCTTCAAACTGGAAAATAGTTTAAGAAGGACTAGACCAGCATGGTTGAGCATACCTAGCTGCTTGTCAAACCACTTTCCTTGGGATTCCAGACACCTATCTAGATTATACTCCTGGCTTCTCCCACAAAAGTGTGGCCCTGTGAATGAGTACTTGCCAGTGAGATGTGAGAACATATTATGTACATCATCTGTGTTCCTCCCCAAAAACCTCCCACTCAGTCCACCATGTTTATTCTTTTCCTTCATCTACTGGTTGGATACTGAGGATCCAGTGAAGGATTCCAAAGGCCACTGGGAGAGATGGAAAGAGCCTGGGTCCCTGAATGGCTGTGTGGAGCAGAGCCCATTACCACCAGCAGAATCAGAGAATGACATGGGAAGAAATAAGTCACTGAGACTTTTATCTTAAGTCACTGAGATTTTGTGGTTAATGTTAAAATAGTTGGGTTATTCTAAACAATGTAGATACTTGATTATAAAACTATAAGGGTGTGCACATGATGACTGCAGACATGCTCACTAAATCTCAGAATCAAGGATACAAAGTTGGGAATTGAGTTAGATGGTTTCGTTTAAATAAAAAGCAATATAGCAAGATTTCATTATCACTAGGGCTTTGCTGCTTTGATAAGCAGAATGTTTTGGTTAAACTTTCTCATCTCTCTTAGTAATATTAAAATAGCTAATACTGTTTAATGCTTCTAGATGGAGACACTTATAATGCCTCCAGGTTATGATTCTAACTGTCATATTCTCTTGCTCCTGTCCATGGGTCAGTTTTTCTGTGTATATTGGACAACTCCTATATTTATTTTTCCATTCTTGACCACCTCTTTAAGCTCTATACCTTTTGGTGGAATTTTCACAAAAACTGCTGTTAACTCAGACACAGCTTAGATGCTGTGATGCCTTATTTTATGTGTCAATTTGACTGGGCCATGGGGTGTCACCCTGGGGTGACCATGGGGTGTATTTGGTCAAACATAATTCTGAGTGTTTCTGTGAGGGTGTTTTGGATGAGATTAACATTTAAATTGGTAGATTTAGTAAAGCAGATTGCTCTTCCTAATATGGGTGGGCCTTGTCTAATCAGCTGAAAGCCTGAGTAGAACAAAAAGGCTGAACCTCCCCCTGAATAAGAGGGAATTCCTCCTGCTTCACTGACTTCAAACTGGGACATCAGTTCCAATTCAATTCAATTCAAACTGAAACATTGCTCTTCCTGGGTCTTGAGCCTGCCAGCCTTTGGACTGGAGCTATACCCTGGGCTCTCCTGGGTCTTCAGCTTGTTATCTTACCCAGCAGATCTTGGGACTGTGTCTGCATAATCACATGAGCCAATTCCTCATGATCTATCTCTCTCTCTCTCTACACACACACACACACACACACACACACGTGTGCACATGCACACAGCACATGCACTCGAGCACACTATTGGTTCTGTTTCTCTGGAGACTGTGACTAAAATAGATATTCTTCCTTGTAAACCTTTTCTCCTGATTTCATTATTTTCTTTTATTGGCATGACTGGAGCATATTATTGAGCATATTTTCTTCCTAACCCCTTATAAACCACTAGTCACAATATCCCAGCTTTTCTTTAATTGATGTGCTGATCTTTTGCCTTTTAACTCTGATTTATTCCCTAACCTCCTCTTCTGCTTTGACTTGCAAGGAACTTTATTCTCCAGGACACCTTGCTAGTTGCCTTCTGTCTAGGGTCAGCCAATGAACCACTAGTGGGGGAGATTGGTGGGGGGAGAAGCCATGGCATTTTCTTCCTCTTGCTTGCTTTCTTTGGGCAGCTTCTCCAGCACCATTTAGAGCTGCTCCATGACTCCATTATCCCATAAACAGTTTCTACATCCCAACAGGCTCTCTTTGTTTCCAGCTTATGAGAAATAGTTCTAGATCTTAGACTCTAGTAATACTCTTCTTCCCATTGTTGCACCCATCTTGAGGATGGTACCAGCTACTCCATGTTAACTCTTGATTTTTCTCACTGTTCCATTTTACTTCTCAGCTTTTATATCATCTGTGTAGCCAATTCTCTGCACTAAATTCCCTTTGTTTAAAGTACTTAGAGTCATTTCTGTTTTTCTGAATGAACCCTGATTGACACATTTGAATTACACTACTCCTACTTCAACTACAAACCATCTGGATAAGAACATTAGTTTTGTTGAGAATCACCCCCTTTTCTGGCTTCTGTTTATGACAGTTCACCTATTCATGAAGAAATTCATTTTCCACAAACGTCATTTTCATAACCAAACCTTTTATAGTTTGTTTTTATGTGAAGTGTAATAAAATCTGGTCTCCTCACCCTAGAATTTAAGGAATTCCAGAATGCAGTTAGAATCAGTCTTTCAAACTTCTTCTTGATGTGGGCCACCATTGTGATCTCTCCACTTTTTTTTTTCCAATTTTCTGTGCTGACTCCTTTATTATTTGTACTTTCTTTATGCTCTGCTATCTGCATGGATGGACCTTCCTTCTCTTTCTACCTTCTGAAAGTCCCTCACTCTTCAAGATTCCTTTTAAACCCCACATTTCCTATGAAGCCACTTCCAACCATTCACAACCATACTGATTCCAGTTTTTCCTGATGTACATCTACATATGCTATTTCTTTTTGTTGTTTAATTGCCTCACATCTGCAGATGAGGAAAGACAGTAAAATAGTAAGACTTACTTTTCTAATTATAACTATCCCAAGATTATTGGAGGAATTATAAGAACTTATATTGATCCTATAATATCTGTGAGATAAGTAAATGTTAGATCTTGTACTGCCTTTCAAGATCTTTCTGTTAAGTGGCCTATTTTGTTTAGTGTTTGGTTATAAATGTAAAAGATATAATTAGTTAGGGTGAATATTTATTGCCTATAGGTTATACCCTGAAAAATGTTGCTCTAAATGTATTCATTAATATAAACTTGTTTTCTTGTGTTCTCCTCATTTTCTTACAACAGTAGTAAGAGGGGTGAGAATATATTTGTTTATGCTGCATTTGTTTATTTCATATCATGTTATAGTTACTTTACTAGCCCTGAGGGTAAAATAAGGAGCTAGGTAGACCCTGCACCTACCTTCATGGAGCTTGAACTATAGTGTGAAGAAAAGAAAAAGCAAAAACATATACAAAAAAATAAAGATATTGATGGGGAAGAAAAGTATTCCTTCTACCATTCTAGCTTCTAAGGCTGGTCTAAGAATTAAATTGACAGATTAACAGGAGAGGAAAAAATAATTTTAATTATGCATGTACACACAGGAGTTTTGCAAAAATATGAGACTCAAGAAGGCGTCCAGATGATTGAGACTTGTATACTCTCCTGAGCTACAGAAAGGAATAGGGGTTTGGCGCTTGGCTGGGAAGGTCACATTAGGGGAGGGGAAGGACGGACATATATGTTAAAAAATGATTGCCTTGTGAAGATAAGAGTCTCCTGTGGAAAAAAAAAATTGCATCTCTGGGAGTAGGTTTCTTCTTAGTACAAATACCTTTACTAATGAAAATTTCCTTTATAAATATAAATTTCCTTTACAAAAGGGGAAATGTACACTTCATTTTAGGCAGGTAGGGGAGAGGTAAGGAACTTTCCCTGTATTTTCTGTTTCTGATTTATCTTTAGCTCAAACAACCTGTATACCGAAATGGCATGCTTCAGGGTGGTATGTTCTGACTCCTATCAATACACATGATCAGAAGTGCTATGAAGAAAACAAAGGAATGAGCTAAGGGAGAAGGTCTACTGCAAATGGAGTGATCACAAGAGCCTTGTCAGCGGTGGTAATGCTTCTGATGAGCCTAGAGTCAGTCTTCTTGTTAGCGAGGGGCTGAAAGGCTGAGCCGTGGTAGGGATGAAGCATGGCCGGAGGAAAAAGGATCTTCAAAGTCCCTGATGCAGACAGGAGCTGCATCTATTTAGGGAGTAAAGCAAAGCCCAATGTGGTCAAAGCATAATGAGCATGGGGGCTCATGGGACACGGGGATGTTGAAAGGATGGGTACAGATCGTTAAGCTGAAGCTTCTGATCAACTGTACTCCATTTAGATAAGGCTTTCTGAAAGAACTCCGTATCCTCTTAGAAGTGTCATGCAATTTACCCTCAAAACTGAATCCTTAGGCTTGAGGAGAGTTTAGGTCCCTGATCTTCAACTCTATAAGAATTTAAAATGAACTCCCTGAAAGATTGGAGATGGGTGACAGGCAGAGGGTCAGTGAAGCTGGCTGTTGAGTCGTTTAATCAGTCAATCAGGCAATCAATCAGTCTTCCTTCCTTGACTTATTTATTATTTATATAACGTGGGCCAACATCATCATTCACCTAATACATTTAAAGACCCTTCCAGGGATAGGATCCTTGGTTGAATGGACCGTAACAGTGTTTTATTTATTTATTTTAATTTTACTTACATGTATTTTAAGGACATGCTACACAAAGCAGGTGACTACAGTTTTGGGGAACAGTTACTGAATTTTGTACCTAGATATTTGACATTATGTATCTTCTATAGCCATCATAAGTCTCAGCAATGCAGAACCCCTTTTTGTTATCCCTCATTGCAGTTCAGAATCCTGTTGTGCCTTTGTTAGTCTTCCTGAAGAGAGCTCCCAGAGTCTGGGAAACTTCAGTGACTCTTTTGTCTTCCCTCTGCAGAAATGGGCTAAATGTTCTTTTGAATGGCAGGGATTATTTATGACAAAGGTTCTCTCAATGTCAATTTGTCCACAGAGGGAAGTACAGCTCCAAGGGCATGTTCTTCTCTGGATGCCAGACCCAGCTCCCATTAGCAGTAACGAGCATTACGTGTGTGACTGTTGCCTTTTCTGGGCCATTGCAGCATGGAGAGAAGCTTTTGTCATCCATCACATCACCGTCAACCCTCACTCACTCTCTTCCCTCTTCTCTAAATAGCTTTCCAAACAAGAAAGTGGAAACATTCCATTGTTTATTTCTGACCAGAATGTTCTTTTCAATAACAGTAGTGAGGGCTTCTGAAAGCAAAAGGCAGAGTTTGCTCTCCCTGGACACTGGGCAGTGATAAAAGGATTGACCTTATGGGAAGGTCAAGTTTTGGCCATTTTTGAGGTTGAATATGATTTCTTGGAAGAGAGGGACCCTGACTTCTTTCGACAGCAAAGGACTTAACAAGCTGCTAGGCAAGCAGTAGATGCTCCACAGTGATAGCCAGGTTCTTCCTGAGCTCTTCAGGTTCACTGCCAGAGACAATCCTCAGACCAGTTGGCTGGGTATGTCTAGTGGCTATTGTCCTTTTGGTCTGCCCAGCTTCAGAAATCCACTCTGTGTGTGAATTCCCCACTTAGGAGACTCAGAAGGATATTAGATAATCATTTCTCCAGCCTCTTCTGCAGCTAAGAGGCGAGTGGGCATAAAAGTCTTCTCTGATCATTTGCATTCTCTGCACACTTGCAATGAAAGTTAGTGACTTGAAAAAAGAGGGCTCACAAGGAAGTTGTTTTTCAGCAGCATTGGTGGAAGCAAGACTATCCCTGAACAGCGGAATATTAGAACTACTCGGGGGGTCCCAATGTCAAGGGTCAGTGGTGTTGGCAGTGCAGATTACAGTGGGCAGAGTTTAGAAGCAGCAATAATTTCCTCTCTAAACTGGTTCTGTGCCATGATTATGGGCATTGTTCTCTTGATTTCTATATTCAAGCCTGGTTTTCTGTGCTTTCAACATCTTTTAATGAAAAATTTCTGTTAGAGAAAAAATACTCAGTAGTCACTGTAAGAAAGTCTTCAAGGAAGGGGGTTATGGTGTTAACTTTAGGGATCACTGTGATGAATTTCGCAGTGGGTGAGAAAGATTGGGCTTAATTCTAAAAACAGCGTGGACACGTGGGGATTTATATCTAACTGGGGGTCAGTGGATAAAAAATTACTAAGAGGAAACATTAGGGATAAAACAGATTCTGTGTTTAACCCACCTATCAGGATTCTTGCTGAAAAGAGGCCAGAGTGCAGACATCACTTAGGGGATGGTGGAGGGTGAGGAATCCAGTGAGATAGCAAAGGTGATGAGATAATTGAGGAAGGGGGTGTTGTACCCTAGTGGTTCTGCTTCTTTGACTATGCCCTGATACAACCAGTAACATTTTCAATAGAAGCATTGTTATGGGAGTCACGAATTAATAACTATAAAGATTTTTAAATGAAGGGGAAAAGACACCTATAATCCCCTTAACTTAAAACAACTGATTTTTAAAAATTTAAGTTCAATTAATTAACATATAATCTATTATTTGTTCCAGCAATACAGAACTGTGATTCATATAGGATGTCTTATAGAATACACAGTGCTCAGTACACTGCTTTTTTAAGGTGACTAATCACCTTCTTGTCCTTTTCCATAGGTATACATTAGAATGAAGAGTAAAGTGCAAACAAAAATTTGTGCATCTCTGCATCTCAATTCTTTTTGCCCTGACTTCACCTCTGTTATAATCTGGTATCTGATGTTCCCTTGGCTGGTTTTTTTATTTAGGTGAGGTGGACTTGCTTCAATATTCTGTTCCTGGCTTCAATATTCATCGCAGGAACAGGGAAATATCCCTTCCACACTCCAGTATTATGCTGTGTTATAGCTATGACATAACTTTCCTTGTGATCTTAATTTATTGGAGACCTTTTTACTCTTTAACTAATCAATTAATTTTTTATTTTATTTTTTCAGTCTTCCAAGATTCCTTGTTTATGCACCACACCCAGTGCTCCATGAAATACGCGCCCTCCTTAATACCCACCACCAGGCTCGTCTATCCCCCACCCTCCTCCCCTCCAAAACTCTGTTTGTTTCTCAGAGTCCACATTCTCTCATGCTTTGTCTCCCCCACCGATTTACCCCACTTCACTTTTCCTTTCCTTCTCCTAATGTCCTCCGTGTTATTCTTTATGCTCCACAAGTAAGTGAAACCATATGATGATTGACTCTCTCTGCTTGACTTATTTCACTCAGCATAATCTCCTCCAGTCCCATCCATGTTGATACAAAAGTTGGGTATTCATCCTTTCTGATGGCTGCATAATAATCTTTAATTTTTAATTTATTTTCTGTAAAAGCCTCACCAGTTTGAGGGATGGAGTGAGGTGCAGGACCAAAAGAATTTGAGAAATCTGCCTTCTCTTTGCTCAAAATTACTATTTTCCCTGCTCTGATGAGCTGTAATTGTTGTCCAGGCCAATGGACCCTGATCCTCTCTCCTCAGGGTAAAGTTTTATTGGATAAGGAGGATGACCATACAATTCATGTGCTTTCTGGGACTCTCTTGAGAATGGAAGGGGTAATGTTGTGAGTAATTGTGCATATTATTAATTGCATTATTAATTACACATAATTAAGTAGGCACAGATATCACATTTCTCATGAGACTGCTTGGCCTCCTATGAAATTGGCCATTGTCCTCTGCCAAACCTACCATATCTGGGACAGAGGCATTTTTACATATTTACAATCATAGTATGTATGTTATTGTATCTGCTTTATTCCATTTAGCATTGTGTTGTATTTCCTACATTCTGCAGTCCTCGATCTCTCACTTTTTAAATAGCTGCATATAATTACATTGGAGTACTTTTAAAGTCACTCCACCTCTCCCAAGGCTTTTAAGTTGATTTTTATTTGGTTTTTTTTTGCATTTACATTTAAAGCTGAAGTAAACATTTTTATGCATACAATGTTTTTCTGTTCTTTGGATTATTTTTATGGAACAAATGGTCAGAGTTGGAATAATTGGATAAAGGGTGAATATATATTTATGCCTCTTCCTGAAGAATTTGGGAATCTAATTATTCCTGGAACAATAAAATGCAATGAGCTTTATCTGGCCTCTGCCTCTTTCTTCACTCCAATCTCTTATGGTTCTATTGGATGCAGGTGAATCCCTCTGAAGTTGTGACAGCCTCAAGATTTTGATATCTGTTTCATTTTGTTGTATGTGTTGCCCATATAAAGTCTTCTGTTTGTTGTGTTCTTTAACTTCTATTGTGTGCGGAGAAATCCAGCTCATCCCTCCAAATTGAGTTGCGGTATCAGCTCCTCCGTGAAGGCTCCTCTAGTCGTAGTCGAAACTGTCTCCCTGAGGAGACACTCTAGTCCAGTAGCGCTTCTTGGAGTCCCCAAGTGCAGCATCAACATATTAATCCCTTATTTATTTATTTTCCTATTAGGGAACATCTTGATGGTTTGTGTTCTCTGCTGTCATCTTTCAGTCCTATTGTTTTTAGAGGCACTGAATAGGTTAATGATGTTCTTTTTCAGCTTTTGCTCCTGCGGAATACTGGTCTAAGTAATTCCTTTCTTTCCCATCGATTTTTTTCCCTCCACTAATATATTTGTTAAATGAGAAGTTTATCATAACTTATCATAATTCCTGTCCGGCACAAATGTAAAACAATATTACAAACTAGGAGATAGCATTTTTATGCTTCCAATGTATTGAATTGGTCTTAGCACATACGACATACCTTATCTTGATGAAGCCTGGCAATTCTGGAAAAAATGGCATTTAAAATGCTAAAATCACAGCAAAGTAGTCTAAATATCCCCGTTGAAACATACCTAAATATATTCATCCATAACTTACTGCATAACTTACTGTACATAGCGTAGAGTAATTTGATTAAACAATTGTGCAGCTCAGTAGTGGCATTAAAAATGCATTTGAGTTTCTTTTACTTCTTCATAGAATATGATAGTATGAAATTATTATTATATGAAGAGATAATTATACAAAGAACACCCAGACAAAAATTATAGGGAGAAGAGTATAATAGAGATATAGTATATTATGTTATTTTTTTGAGGTTTTGTTATATTTGTAGTATTTGTCAACTTAAAAAATTAATTAAGGTAAATTTTACACAGCATAAAATTTACCTCTACCATTCAGTGGCTTTTAGTATATCCATCACTACTGTCTAATTATAGAACATTTTTGTTACCCATGAGGAAACCGTGTCATCACCAAACAGTCACTCCCTATTCCCTCCTATCCCCAGCTCCTGACAAACACTAATAATATGCTTTCTGGATGTCTCTATGGATTCGTCTACTCTGGACATTTCACATAAATGGAATCATATGATATGATAGCCTTTAGTTTCTGGTTTCTTTCATTAAGCATAGTATTTTCAAGGTTCATCCTGTTGCAGCATGTATTAATACTTCATTTTTTATGGCTGAATAATATGCCATTGATTGTATATACCATTTTTTGTTAATCTGTACATCAGTATCCGTTGATGAACATTTGGGTTGATTCACTTTTTGACTATCATGAATAAGACTGCTATGAATAGTCATGCATATGTCTTTGAACATATCTTTTCAATTCTTTTGGGTATATATGGGTATCTTTTGGAGATATGTATATATATAGATATATGTATATATATGTATGTGTATGTGTGTGTATATCCCCCCAAATATCCCCAAAGAGGGGAATTGCTATATCCTACAATGATCCTATGTTTTATTTTTGAGGAACTGCCAAACCATTTTCTACAACTGCACCATTTTATAGACCAGTCAACAATGTATGAGCGCTGCAATATCACTACATTCTCACAACACTTGGTATTTTCTGTTTTTTTTTCTAGCCACTTCAGTGGGTGTGAAGTGGAATTTCATTGAGATTTTGATTTGTGTTTCCCTAATGATAATGATTTTGAACATATTTTCATGGCTCATCGGCTAGATGTATATCTAATTTGGAGAAATGCCTATTCAGGTTCTTTGCCCAACTTTTAGTTGGCTGGTTGTCTTTGTTGTTGAGTTGTAAGAGTTCTTTAAATATTCTTTTTTTTTTTTTTAAAGATTTTATTTATTTATTTCTCAGAGAGAGAGAGAGAGAGTGTGTGAGCACTGGCAGATGGAGGCAGAGGGAGGCAGAGGGAGGCAGAGGGAGAAGCAGGCTCCCCGCCGAGAAAGGAGCCCCATGTGGGACTCGATCCCTGGACGCTGGGATCATGACCTGAGCCAAAGGCAGCTGCTTAACCAACTGAGCCACCCAGGTGTCCCTTCTTTAAATATTCTTAATCAGATATATGATTATCAAGATATTAGATATATGATTTGCAAATATTTTCTCTCATTGTCTGGGTGCCTTTTCACTCTCTTGATAGTGCCCTTTAAATGTACATAAGTTTTTAATTGTGCTGAAGTCAAATTTACCTGTTTTTTTTTTCTGTTGCTTATGCTTCTGGTGTCATATTTAAGAAACATTGCTTAATGTAAGGGCATAAATATTAAACCTTATGTTTGCTTATATTTGCTTCTAAGAGTTTTAGCTCTTAAGCTAAGGTCTTTGATCCATTTTGAGTTAGTTTTTATATGTGGTGTGTGGTAGAGGCCCAACCTCATTCTTGGGTCATGTGCCTATCCACTTGTCTGAGCATCATTTGTTGAAAAGACTGTTCTTTTTTCCATTGAATGTATTGGTGTACTTATCAAAAAATTAGTTGACCACAGGTATATGGGGTTATCCCTGGAATCTTCATTCTTTTCCTTTGATCTATATGTCTATTCTTATACTAGTAACACACTATTTTGACTACTATAGCTTTGAAGCAAATTTTGAAATTGGGAAATGTGAGTCTTTCAACTTTGCTCCTTTTTTCAAGATTGTTTTGGTGTTAATGTGACTTTTAGGATGTTCCTTAAGAAAATATTCTTTGAGTTCAGTTCCTCTCAAGCTGAAGACCAATGAAGAGGGGCACCTGGGGAGAGTCAGTCAGTTGAGAAGCTGCCTTTGGCTTGGGTCATGGCTCCCAGGGTCCCAGGATCGAGCCCTGCACCGGCTCCCTTTCTCAGCAGGGAGCCTGCTTCTCCCTGTCCCTCTGCCTGCCGCTTTGCCTGCTTGTGCTCTCTCTCTTTCTCTGCCAAATTAAACAAATAAAATTAAAAAAAAAACCCATCAAGAAAGACAAGTTATCTTCTCCCACACACCCAACATTCAATAATGGTACGCCCGTAGGATAACTGCTGTAGATGTTCCTGTTCCAAACAAGGAGTAATGGGAGGCATATAGGAGTCATAAATTCATAGTAATTCTACAATTTGGCAGGGCTCAAGTTGGTAGTTCCTTGAGTAGGACTAAATACGTGTTTCATGTTTCCAAGTTTGTAGTATTCTCAGGGTTTCTAAAGACCTCTTTTCATTTTGTCTGTGTTTGTTCCTTTCAATCTAAGTTGGTGCAATTCTCCCCCCCCCCCTTTTAAAAAGATTTTATTTATTTATTTGACAGAGAAGGACATCGAGAGAAGGAACACAAGCAAGGGGAGTGGGAGAGGGAGAAGCAGGGAGGGAGAAACATCCACGAATTGTGTTCCATCCTTTTACTGCCTACTTGTTAGATTTATATGTTAAATTTACATGCATGTTTGATAGGCAGGCACTCTGAGTAGCTAGTAATTTGGTGTTATTTCAAATGAATGTTCGATACTTTTGTAGTTGGGCAGGGAGAAACAAATTTTTCTCTAAAGAAAATTTACGCTAAAATAGATTCACTTACTAATTCAGATTCACTTACCAAAGCACTGAAATAATTTGGCAAAACTATTTTCTTTTCTCTGCAGTTCTTGTTTCTCTTCCATTTTCTTGTGATACTTAATAAACAAGAAATCTTCTTGGGAGGCATATTTATGTGTGGAAATTTTAGATAATAAAACAAATTCCAGAACACAGCATTCTATCATGCATTATTCATTTTCAGAATTTTAACAGACTTTCAGCTATGCCCGGACATGTGAGTCACAACATTCAACAGAGATAGGTGGGTGATAACGAGGAGGCCTTTTCTCTTTTCCACTTGAGGAAGCTCTCTGTTTAGGCAAGAAAATGACTAATTAAGCTTCACAAGTCCTAAGAGGTAAAAACTCGAGACACCATAATGGTGATTTATTCTAAGGATGCTTTACCTTCTCTGACCACTAACCCCTGGCTGGACTCTAAGATGCTGCCTTTGGGGCATGCCCCTTTAAATTAAGACCTCAGAAAGATATAAGGCACCCTCATTTAGTAAAATAATAGGACTTCAAAGGAATTGAAGAATATTGACCCACAGCAGTCTCAAACAGGAGCCTAAAGGAAAGATATTACAAAGATATCCATAGATGTGGTTTTTGTTGAGCTAAACCCCAGTAAGATTCCCAGAAGATTCACAAAGTTTTAAAGAAAATGAATTGGCAGAAATAGTACCAGGCTGGGGGAGCCTGGGTGGCTTAGTCATTGAGCATCTGCCTTCGGCTCCGGTCATGGTCCCAGGGTCCTGGGATCCAGCCCCATGCTGGGCTTCCTGCTCAGTGGAGAGTCTGCTTCTCCCTCTCCTTCTGCCCCTCTCCCCTGCTCATTCATGCATGTGCTCTACCTCTGTCCCTCAAATATATAAATACAATCTTAAAAAAAAAAAGACTTGATAATCTACTATATGCCAGACTTGGTATTAACTTCTGAGTATACACGTATGAATAAGAAACACTCTCAGCCCTCAGAGAACATGTAATATAGTGTGGGAGACTATTTAAATATAATACAAAATCTGCTACTAGGGAAAATGAGTCCTGGGGCACAGGAAGTCATGAATTTGGTGTCAGGTTCAACTAAATGCTCAGTTCAGAAAAGTGCTAAGGGAGATCGGCCACCAGTTCAAGCTCCATAACCACTGATACCTCCAAAAGTTCATTTCATACACATTAGGTTAATTTATGGACCCTGTTGAGTAAACAATTGGATAACCCTGTGGGTGACTAATAGCTTTTTGCTTATTTTGGAATAAGCCCTGGGTAATTCTCAGATATCTCTTAATTGTTTGATTATTTAACAAAAGGTTCTTGCCTGTTAAGACATCAAAACCTTTTGAAGTTGTAGTAAGAACTAGTTTTTCATGCTCAGTCATAATGGGCTCGTTTTCTTCTTGTTCCTGGGAAGGGTGATTCAGAGGTTTGCTCTCAACAACTGAGATAGTGCCCGATTTAAATGGACCCTCATTCTAAAGCAGGCCACTGTCTCCCTTTGTCTGTCATCAAGTTATTCCAGGTAGGGTCACAGTGATTAGCGCAGTAGATGATCAATAAAAGTGTGTAAAATGAATGAATCATTTACTATGGGCCAATTTCTAAAGCCAGTTCTCTGATTCTGTTACTTCCATTCCCAGGAATGCAGCAGCACACCTTATTCCACACGCCACATAGTTTAGTTTCCATTTTCAAGGACACAAGTACTGTGCTTTTGTCCATGGCTCACCCCGAATTGTGACACGGAGACTTCTGAAGGTCAGTATTATCTTGTATTGATGCATCTCCACATTCCGTGATGTCTGGTCCTAACTACCAGGCAGCACACTTCGAAGATAAAGCTTCCATCTAAATCACCAGGCACTGGAGTGAGTAGAAGACCTTGTCTCCTGAATGACAGGCAGATACTTGCACTTGTGGTTTACTTTTTATCTAACATTCTGCTCCCTGTATTCTTTATGCCCTAGTTGACTCACAGTTATAATATCAGGAAGCCAACTCAAATCCTAACCCCGCTTCTCACTAATCTCTTTATCAAACACCGTTTGTAAGTTCCTACTGATCACCTTTCTGTAGAAGTTCTGAGAAACATATCTTTTTACTTTTTGAGATAATGGTTTAAACATCCTTCTGATTATAGCTTAAAGTAAAATGAATATAAAAGGCATATTAACTTGGCAATTTAATACATTATAAGAGTTTGGAGATAACTACTGGTACTTAAATCAAGTTGGACACCTTGTCATTGGCTACAAAATAGACATAGTTGTGCCTACTGTATTGGGAGGGCAGTAGCTACAATGGCCTGATAGGATCTGCAAGCCTCCACCTTGAATAATCAGCAAATGGTCAACAAAATTGTCAATCCCACTATGCCCTAGTGCCAGGAAAGGAGGTATCTTGCCAATTGTAGACATGACTTTACTTCTACATCTTAGTAGAAGGGCCTTAAAGAAAAACTCCAGATTCTTATCCAAAGTAAGAAAGTTCTTCTCAAGAGCAAAAATTTTGAAGACAGAATGACTCAGGCTTGAATTCTACCTCTGTGTTTTGGTCAGTTGTCATAACTTCCCTGAACCCTAGTTGCTCATCTTCATGTGAAAATAAGAATAGCTTATAAATAAATAGCTTATTAACTAATGTTGGCTTCTCTCATCCCTGCCTTAGTCAAGGACTGGCTCATTCAACACTGATTCTCAAATGTCTCTCCTTTGCTTTCCTCTAGGATGTAGACTAGAGGGCTCAGTATTCAATTTTCCCAGCTGCAATCTAGCCAGCAGTGGTGATGTGACACTGTTCTGACCAGTGATTCTTAAGTTTAAGTTTGAGAGGAAGGGTTTCCAGTAGGTAGAAGGCATTTGGACCTCCTACAGTCTTCTGCCTTGGAAGTAGGTGTGATGGCTGGATGTGCAGCAGATCTTCTGCTACCATGAGGATGAAAATCACTTGATATGGATTGTGGGATAAGAGAATAGAAAGCCTGGTCCTTGACAACATTATAGAAAGGATGCTCAAAGGTACTGGGCAAGCAGAACTTTCCTTTAGAAAAATTGTTATCATTCTGCATGAGAAATTAGTTTTCTCCCTATTAACATACCATCTCTTATAAACTAATAATCTGGTTTTGCTATGC
Organism: Mellivora capensis; assembly: GCA_004024625.1. Classification (NCBI taxonomy): domain Eukaryota; kingdom Metazoa; phylum Chordata; class Mammalia; order Carnivora; family Mustelidae; genus Mellivora; species Mellivora capensis. Next base: position 19,026 of record PISX010006313.1, read on the forward strand.
TAGAGAGAACATGTGGGCTCACTGCCTTGGGTTATATTTTAAGGTGATTGAATGCTGGAAATATCATGTGGCCCAACCTTAAATATTTGACAGAGTCAGCACTCAGATCAAGTCTCTGATTCTGAGGCCTATGTTACTAATCACTGCACTTAAAATGCTGCCCCAATGCCAGCTACTCAGCAAAATCTCAAAGAAAATAAAAGTTGATGATTGACCGATGAATTAAGTAGATTCTATTTTTACATTAAAAAGTCTCCTCTTTCAACACAGTCTCGTACTGACACCGAAATCAAAGTTTTCCATTAGCCAATTTGTCTCTTTGCAGAAGCAAGAGCTGAGCTGTGAGACAGCTGAAGTAAGTTTTGTGTGGTGTTAGCCTTGAATGTACTGATGAAAGGCAAGCACTGGAGTTCCTTGGCCAGGCCCCATGGGATGCACACTTGTGGCCTTGGAGGCATGGCACAGGGGAACCACTCAGAGAAAACCGCCAAGTGTACACACAGCAGGAATGAGACTCTGCCTCAGATGGCCTTACTTGGCTCTGTAATCATAGCCCTTTTAAGGGATCATAGCAGAGACAGCAAATTCCACATTAATCCACTTTTTAAGACCAGAAGAGATGTGGTTTGGTATTAGCCAATAAGCTAATGTGACTCAAAAATGGGTCACACTGGGCACTGCCTTTTGCCCAGGTTGAAGGCCAAAAACATACTGGGTATTGTGTCCAAAATGGGATTAAACTGCTCCAGGTCCACATAGCTCACGACCTCGATTCTATGGCTTAGCAAAGCACTGTGTTTATTGGAAACAGAATCTAGATTTCCTTCCACTTACCCAAATCCTGAAGTATTTACTTCAAACATAAAATGCTTGGGACAGCTATATATTTCCTCCTAAATGCTCTGTTGCCTGTTTCCATCATAGAATGAAGAAAGCCTCAGTTAGGCATTCATGGTAGTACTTTTTTTAATCAGGAAAAGATTATTTGCTCATGGCTAAATTTTCAAATAATATTGAAAAGTAGAAAGCAAAACTAAAAATCCCCTGATTTCCTAAGTCCAGTTCCTTAGAGGTTCTCACTGTTAATATTTTCTTGAGTACTTATGCAGAGATCTTCCATGAATGACTGACATATTGTTATGGGTTGAATTGTATCCTCCAAAAAAATGGTATCTTGAAGTCCCCAACCCCTAGTGCCTTGGGATGTGATCTTATTTTGGAAAATCAATCTCTACAGAGCTAATCAGAGTTAAAACTAAATCATTAAAGTGGGTCCTAATCCAGTATTACTAGCATCCTTATAAAAAGTAGAAATTGGAATCCAGAAAGAGATACACAGGGAGAACACCATGTGAAGGTGAAGGCAGAGATCTGGGCAATGTTTCTGCAAGCCAAGGAGCACCAAAGATTGTCATCAAACCAACAGAAGCTGGGGAGAGGCATGAACAGTTCTGCCCACCCACACAGCCCTCAGAAGGAAACAACCTTGGTGACATCTTGATTTTCGATTTCTAGCCTCTGGAGCTGTGAGACAATAACTTTTTGTTGTGTAAGTCACACAGTTTGAAGTATGTTGTTCGAGCACCCCTAGCAAAGGAATACACACGTGGAAATTGATATTGAAATACATATAGGTACCTGCATATTGTCTTTTTACTGTTTCATTTTTTTTTGTGAATTACAATTCATTCTGTTCCCTCTTTGCATCTGTCGGCTTCAGTAACTCTGCCTGATTTTTTTTTTTTTAAGATTGATTTATTTGAGGGGCACCTGGGTGGCTCGGTGGGTTAAAGCCTCTGCCTTCGGCTCGGGTCATGATCCCGGGGTCCTGGGATCGAGCCCCGCATCGGGCTCTCTGCTCGGCAGGGAGCCTGCTTCCTCCTCTCTCTGCCTGCCTCTCTGCCTGCTTGTGATCTCTGTCTGTCAAATAAATTAAAAAAAAAAAAGATTGATTTATTTGAGAGGAGGAGAGGGAGAGAAATCCTCAAGCAAGCTCCCTGCTGAACGTGGAGCCCAACACAGGCCTCGATCCCAGGAACCTAAAATCATAACCTCAGCTGAAATTAAAAGCTGGATCCTCAACCAACTGAACCAGCCAAGTGCCCCATCTATGCCTGATTTTTTTTTCTTCCAGTCTAATGACAGTTGAGATTTCAACCATGCTGTTAGCCTTATAAATCCTTCCATACATATGAATGTGTGAATCTCTAGGTTTGGATGTATGGCCACTATTTTGTAGTTTTTCATAAACTGCTGGGTGTCCAGTAAATGCCAAGCACTGTGCAATGTCTTGGGAGATACAGAGATTAGTAAAAGAAGGAGATGATGTATATCACTTTGTTTGAAGTTAGAAAGACCCTAGGAAAAAAGTAAATCCACGGTGAAGTAATATATTCATGACCTAGGTACCTGATGCCAGCCAGCTCTTCTTAAAGTGACATACTAGATCAAAGAGAGTAGGAAAATGTCAATATCAACCCATCAGAGTTCGGTGAAGTTATCCATTAAGATCACCAAATTCTATTTTCTCTGATTTTGTATGCAACAAGCAATTTTTGCCATTTTTAGAAGTTTCCCATACAGACTTTCTCATTGGGGAGACTTGCCTCATGGCACCATATGATAGATTTGGCTGGATACAGACTCACTATATCCCCCATGCTAAGTCCAGCGCCTGGCTCACGATGGGTGCTCATTAAGTATTTGTTGAATTGACTAAATATTATACACAATCAATAAATAATGTCCTGTGCCTACTGTGAGTCAGAAATTGGGCTAAGCACTTTTGTAAGTTAAAAGTTAAGATTTCTCATAATAAATTAGCAATTTGACACTCTGATTAATTAATTACTGATTTATGGATCAGATTAAGTGGGTTAAAACCCTGAGCATCTCATCGTCTCATCACTGCAGATAAATCTAGTTCCTTAATTTGTAAACTCAAGGTCTAGGCACTTCTCTAAGTCTTCAGGCACTTTTCAAAGGAATTGTATCAAATTCTCCAATTCTCCCATCATTTATTTATTCAGTAAGCAACTCATTCACTTGTTCCCTCACATTTTCCTTCATTTAATTCTTCTTTCATACTTTTATCAGGCAACAACCCCTTTCACCTGGGATGTGTCAGGAATGAGGATTTGGAACTAAGTGAGGATTCCAAAATAGGCAGACAGTCTTGTCCTGAAAGAACTAGTAGTTTCTTTAAAGTGACTGGGGGGGAGTGGGGGGCGGTGCCTGGGTGGCTCAGTGGGTTAAAGCCTCTGCCTTTGGCTCAGGTCATGATCCCAGGGTCCTGGGATCCAGCCCCGCATCGCATTGGGCTCTCTGCTCAGCGGGGAGCTTGCTTCCTCCTCTCTCTCTGCCTGCCTCTCTGCCTACTTGTGATCTCTGTCAAATAAATAAATAAAATATTAAAAAAAAATAAAGTGATTGCGGGGAGTTACACCCCTTGGCTGTATTTTCATTTGTTTTTTAAAGGAGGCTCCACACCCAGCATGGAACCCAACATGGAGCTTAAACTTGAGACTCAGAGATCAAGGCCTGAGCTGAGATCAGGAATCAGACACTTAACCAATGGAGCCACCTAGGTGACCCAGACCCTTGGCTGTTTTGTAGGTAACATACACTACTGAGGGCCTTTTGCTCCCTGACCAAGCCAGTTTCCAGACCAGGAGAAGCCAGTGCAGGAGCCTGGATGCTCCATCCTCCTTCTATCCTTCCCTCTCTCCCAAGTCGAATTCCAGGCCTTGGCATCCAAGACTCACAGTAATGGAAGAGGTTCTGGAACTCATTCAATTGCAAAGAATTTTAATGAGGAATTCAGGTCAGGAAGTTAATTTTATTTTTTGAACCCTGAAAGGGAAACTATTCAGGCAGCTATTTTGAGGCAAACTCAATCATCCTCTGTTGTGCTGCTGTGTTTTCAGAAGCTATTTAAGACTATATGTCTCCTTTTATAATTATGAAGATTTCAGATAAGCATTGCGCTGCTCTACTCTTCAACTGACTCTGTGGCTGTAACAACGAGTGCGTGGATACCTCAGCACTCAAGGAGAGACTGGAGCCAGCCCACGCTCCTAGATTTGATGCCCTTAAGTAAAATATGGCAGCTGTTGTGGACCTAATTCATGTAGCCTAGTTAATTTCAGGGTTTTCAAGACTGAGGTGAAGTCTGATGGAGCCTGTAAAAATCTTAACCAGTTGGCAAAACCTTGATGATTTAAAATTCATACCTTACACCTACACTTAGCTACACTTAACTAACATTTATTGAGTGTTTATTGCATGTAATAGACACTTTGAGGTAGTAGACATAGACGTTAGCTTGATTCATTCTCAAACTAATACATTGACAAAATAATATACCAAATAACCCCATTTTAATTTTATTTTTTTTAAAAAGATTTTATTTATTTGAGAGAGATAGTGGGACAGAGAGCATGAGAAGGGGAGGAGTAGAGGGAGATGGAGAAGCAGGCTCCTTGCTGAGCAAGGAGCCTAGTGCAGGGCTCGATTCCAGGACCCTGGGATCATGACCTGAGCTGAAGACAGTCGCTTTAACCAACTGAGCCCTCCAGGCACCCCCAAATAATCCCATTTGTACAAACAAGAAAATTAGAAGTTCAGGTGGCTCAAGAAACTGTCCCAAGTTTGCAAAAGCTATTGCATGCTGGCACCATGCTTAAGTATCATTTGTATGGTTTCTCCTTGCATTGCCAATGAAGTTCTTCACATTTCTTTGCTTCCTTTTTCAGTGTCCTTCTTCTTTCCCTCTCTGCATCCCTGCATCTTGTCTTCCCTCCTCCTTTCTTAATGTACCCTTTCTCTCAATCACCCCTCTCTACTCTTTCTTTTTTGAATGTCTCCTGGGTGTCAGTGTCTTAGGGCTTGGAGATGTAGAGATGAAGGTACAGCCCCTGGCAAGGAGCAGAGGGGGTAAGCAAGATGAGATACTTGCTAAGACGGTTGTTTGAGTCTGGCACCTAGCAGAAAGAAATTTGGGGACAAGAAGTAAAAACGCTTAGTTGAAACCACTCACAGTTTTAAGGCCACCTAAAAAGTCTACCTTCCATCAGAAAAGGGCCAAGGACAGGGCCTTGGGAAACACTGGCCTTCATGAGGGTTTGTGGAAACTGGGAAGCCTCTGAATCAGAGGGGAAATGGCCTCAGAAACAAGCAGCCAACTGGAAGCTATGTGTGTCATTGAAAGTGTCATGAAATTCAGCAAGTCTCAGTGGCGTGGTTGAACTCCCACGATTGGAGTCATACATAAATATCATCATTAGGAGGAACATTATTTCCCATGTATGTTTCCACATGGTGGGTCATCAGTGTCTCCCCCCCACCCACCGTTGTTAGACCCTCCACTTGGAGATGGAGAGGTGACATTTTATTGGTGGTTATGGAAGAGAAACTGGGCATTGCAAAGCTTTGTTGTCTTTGGGAACTGCTTGCCAGGAAAAAAATCACAATTTCTTGTCTGCTTTGGCCATGATATAATCTTAGCAGCAAAGGCCCTGTCCTGAAGGGAGGAGGTCTGAGATAGACCAGAGCTTTCTGCAACAGGGTCTGTCCAATTCTGGGGTTTAGAGTGAGGAAATGCAGGGCAGCTGCATACCTAACATTTGTGCATCAGCTTTATCAGTATTAAATTTGCCATTTTTCCTTCATTTACCTGATTTTTCTCTGATTGTCTCTCAGTGGATTCTCACCTTAGATCAGAAAGAAGGTGATACTATTTGGGGCCCCTTCAACTTCAACAATCATAAAAAGACCCTTCTTATTAACAGGCAACAAAGGCATTTAAAAATATACACAGCTATCAAAATGAAAAACAACTTACTTATGTCTTTGGTGGAAAGTAAAAATGAGTAGTGTCTAAATATACTTAGGGGAGCCGCGTCTTCCTAGCTGGATACAGAATCTGAAGCTTCTCCTTCTAACTTTCAAAGACACCGTGTTGGTACTTCTCAGTGGAAATATCCACGCTGTATGGGTGCTAAGGCTTGAAGGAATGGGATGACAAGATTCCTCCAAATTTAAAAAATAATAACTTATTTAGCATGTTATAGATGTTAGGGACTGTTCTAAGGGCTTTACATATATTCATTTATACAGTCTTCATGATAGTCTCACTTTACAGATGAGGGACCCGAAGCATAGGGAGATTAAGGACTCACCTAAGGTTACAGGGTCTAAGCAGTGGCACAAATGGGCTCAGCCTCAGTTGAGCTGTCCCAGCATTCATGCTCTTCACTGCTACACCTTCGCCCCCTCTGTGCTATACTGACTTCACCTAAGTCATCATTTCCTTAGGGCAGGACACCATAGCAGCAACTCCCCTGAATAAATGCCATGAAACATGAACTTGAGTGGTCAAAGTTGTTTTAGCCCATCTCTAGGTTACGTGGTGGTTGAAGACATGTAGTACTAAGCGGGGCCCAGAGTGGCCATGATCAGAAGGGGAGGCAAAGAGGAGCATCCACTCTGGGCCATTTGGTAGGCCAGGGTCTTTACCCATTTTTATGGTTTTCCCATGGATGACAAACACTCACCCAGTTGTAGAAGATGGACTAGAGCTCAGGAGAGGGAGTTTCCCCCCTAAGTTCAGGGACCTGGGGGACTTAAGAAGTCATGAGAGAGAATGGGTTCTGTCGAAGTGTGCTGTTGAGTTCCTACTTGGCCATGCTAGATTGGAGGTGTGCTTTGGGAAAGTGGCTGACAGTGTGTGTCAGCAAAAGCAGTTGCTAACCTAAGAGACTAACATGGGAACTGATGCAAAAAGTGGGATAGGCAGATGAAGCTTCCTTAGCAGCACATACCTCCAGGGGAGAGAGACCTCCTGTCCTCACAAAGGTTATTTCTGCACCCGTGGCACATGCCTGCTGACCACAGCAGCTGCATTGAGCTGGGCCCCTCCCTGGCTCATGGGGCGGGTGGTTGGAGGCATGTGGGAGCTCAGTGGGATGCTTTGGTAGTGAATTTGCCAAAGAAGCCAGATGGAATTCACCCTGAAACAGTGACAGCTGCAGCCACGTTGAAATTATCCAGCCACCTGTAACACTGAACAGCTCTTGTCTTTGCAAATCCAGGACTAAATATTTTGACTGTGAGAGCCCTGCAGAGGAGGGGGAACCTGGAAGAGGCAATGATAAGGTGAGGGCTGGAATTAGACTAATTTAATTTAAATATTCAAATAGCTGGGGTCTGAGGTTATAGCCCAACTGGTGAAGAAGAAGTATACACCTAGGATTGTGTTTACTCCTCAAGATATTTACTGAGGCACATATTACCACCTATATTTTGTGGTTGAAGAAATTGAAGCTGAGAAAGATTAAGTGACTTACCCACGGTCATAGGGTTGGCAGGAATGTGGACACCAGTTGGCCTGTAAAATGTGTTTTTACCACAAGATACAGCATCTCAAGAGCATGCACGTGCTAGTTTAAAGAATACAAGTGCCCATTTTACCAGCATGAGGCATGCACCCCTCTGGGTTATCTGATAACCAGAAGGAGCATGCAGGTTGGCAAGGAACGCCTATTATGACTGTATTTTGTAACAGGCATTATTAGGACAGAGAAGGATGACCTAAAAAGTGGGATGGGATTGGTCCAATGCCTAAGAGTCATTCCTTTATCCTTATCCTTCCTTTAGATGCTCAGGCCAAGTCCAGTCAGGCTATCATGATAAAGGATCACTTGCATAAAGGCAGTAGCTTACAGGGACACTGGCTAAGTGTATTTAGAGACTATCTCCAGGTTTGTTCCAGTGGCCGCCAGAAGCAATGGAATTATACCAGGCATAATTTCTGAACTTGAAATAGTGACAGTTCTATAGTCAGCGACTCTTTAAATGCCTGCCTTACCATAAACTCCTTTTTGGGAAGAGACTGCATGCAACCACTCACTTCCATGTTTGCCAACTCAAATGCCTACAAGAGTTAGGCGTGTAAGTGAATGAGTGAAGCTAGTTGACAGTGGGGAGATCCTACAGCTATGCTGAAAAGGAGGTCACAGGGGCCTTTTAAATGGTTCAGTCACGACTCAGTATCCTTTGACGGTGGCTAGTGTTTTCTGATACCCCAGAACTTTTTAAAGAGAACTGGAAATCTGTGTTTTCACATGAAATCTTATTTTAAAATGTTGGTTGAACATAAATTTTTAAAAAGTGGGGGGGGGGGCACCTGGGTGGCTCAGTTGGTTAAGGTGACTCAGGTCATGATCTCAGGGTCCTGAGATTGAGCCCTGAGTCAGGCTCTGTACTGGACATGGAGCCTGCTTAGGATTTTCTCTCCCCTTCCCTTGTCCCTCTGCCCCCACTCCCACTAAAAAAAAAAAAAAAAAAAAAAAGTAAAAGAAAAATAAATAAAAAATAAAAATAATTTTAAAAAATCTCTGGTAGCCAGTATTGTACAAATCTAACCAAAATCTGGGTGGCTGGTTCCAGCCTCTTTGTTGTAATCATCTCCTTACACACAGGTTTAGTACTTCACCCCAGCACTGTGCTCCTTAAACTAATTGGAGAAGAAATGGCACGGGAATGACAGCAGCCCTGCTTAGGTAAACCCTGGAAATGTGATGGTGGTAGGAAGCTTTCCCTTCAATAGGAGGGGACAGTTCAGCTCAATCAGGTCCTTGTTCTTGGGGAATTGGAACAGAAGACACAAAGTGAGTTAAGTCATAATAATAGAAGAAGCAGAGCCTGAAGCTCCCAGAGAAACCTTAATGGCAGAGCATTCAAATTGGATGCCTGCTGAGAGGCTGATCACACAACTTTTGCTGTGTGCATGGCTTGCTGGAGCTAATGTTTTCTGTATGAATGCCAGGTTTTTCTTAAAATCCCATTTTATCTTTACAATAAAACCCACTGACTAAGGTAAGCCTAATTTGCTTGGGAATACTATTATTTCAGAGGTGCTGGTCAAGGTAGGAGTCTAGTCTGATACATGCCTTTGTTTGTAGTAGACCTCACCTTCTTCCTCAAACTGGTGGACTTGGCCACCATGTGACTCCATACCTCCTACTGATTGGATAATGGGGGATACCCAGGCTAACTTTAGCCAAACATTTTCTATACCTTGTGAGTTTGAAATTATGTTAGTTCATATACATTGAATGATGCTTGAAGAGGCGATATGTGCTCAGAACTTGAGACTTTTCTGGTGGGATGGCTGTTTCCAGTAAGAATCAATAATATAGTTTGTAAGACTTACCAGAGGTAGCTTCTGCTTCCATTTCTAGCCTCATCACCCACAGATTTCCCTCATACTCTCTCTGTTCCAGCCACTTTGGTCTTCTCCCATGAGGCTGTGATCAGGGTCTTTGCCTGTGCCTTTGCCTGTGCCTCTTTGCCTCAGGGTCTTTGCCTGTGCAATTCTTGTTTCCTGATGAGTAATGAGCTCTTATACAGCCTTTCAGATCTCAGCTCAAATGTCACTTCTTCAGAGAGATCTAGTCTTAAGCTTTAGATTAAATCAGAGCCCTACTATTTTCCCCTCTCCAGTCATTATACACTTTTATGGCATTACATATTTTTTTGTTTCTTATAACAATTAGTTCACTGTGGCCCTTCATTATGGCTTTTCTTCCTGAAGACTTTGCCTGCCACAAAAGTGGTTAAAAGTATTGCTCTAGGATCACATTTATTGAGCTCATATCCTGGTTTTACTATTTAGTAAGTATGCAAATTTTAGCCTCAGTTTGATCACCTATGAAATGAGGATTGTAATAGTAATCAGAAGATTTCCTGCATTCTCACTTGGGATAACCATTGAGTTTGAGTGGTCTTCCCAACTTCTTGTGTGCCTTTAGTTTATATTTGCAGAGGACTAATGCTTTTTGCCATAGCAAATTGAATTTAAATGTAAAAAAATTTTTAATTAATTTAAATTTAAATTTCCTGCCCCCATTATTTTTTTATGCTATCTAGATAACAGAAAGGAGGGGCTGAGCTTATTGTCTCAAGAAAATGATGGCACATCAGAAGGAGAAACAGAGTCTTTCCTTGATTTTTATATTTCACAACTATCGGTATTCCAAGGGCATCTGGGCATGTGTGGAACAGGCCATCCCAGATCTTTTGGGGAGCACATGAATAAGGAAAGAGATATGAACAGCTCTGTTAAGTTTCCTGTGTGTGGCCCAGGTACACAGAATGAACTCAAGTCCTTAGGAAGTTAGCCAGGAGAATGCCTATGGTGGAGAATGGAGATGACATACCCCAAAAGCGAGTGTGTCAGTGCTTGGAGACCAGGGGAGACCTAAACAGGGAGACAGTTCCACAGATGCCTGTGCAGTTAACAACACAGATCTGTTCCCCTCACCCCAGCAATGCCTGTGTACTCCATAAACTCCCCCCAAATTAGAGGTAACCCCTTCCAAAGGAGAGGGACCCATCAAAAGCTTAAGATTAAGCCTCCAATAATATGGGAACTAACTATGGAAATAAAGTTCAGAAATTAAAACAAACGTATTTCTTACCCATAAGAACTTGGAGACTAACATTCTTACAGATTTTCTAAAAATATGTATGTATAACGAGGTTGTATCAGCACCATTGGATAAGGAACACATCCTTTTTGCTGTCATTTGCAGAGGTAACCAGACCATATAGCTGCTTGAGCTCAAGTACCCGTCCCTGGGTGATCTCGTCAGCAGTGGCAAGGGTGCAGGGGACTGTACCTTATTAACAGTAATGACAAGTCTGGCAAGGAAAGCCACTTGGGACCACTTTCCTGGAAGAGTGACTGGGTTTGTGGCAGGCACTTAAGGATTTATGAACTCCTTAGAGATAGGGTAGCCTTGGGCCATGAGGCTTTGAGGAACAAGGCAGTACATTTAAGTAGATTAAGTTTCATAATATAGAGTCCTGTTGGGTGCTCTGATTAATTTCACATAAGATTTTCTTAGCATTTTTAGGAGAGCATTGTTTAGAGATTTGGCACTGCATGTGAAGGTTGAGGGACTTGAGGCAAGGCTGGGTGCCCATAAGGTGTGGGTTTCAAAACATGGGGTTGGTTGGTGCAGAGTGTAGAAGTTTTAATTTAATCTTTGCTGCATTAATAGATTAAAGTTGGTGAGATTTCTGGTCTTCTAGGTGACGCCAGATGGCAGCTGAATCTTTCAGGTCGCATTTTAAGAGGAACACATAAAATAGAAAGCAATCAAGAAAGTAAAACCATGTTTTATGAGAGATGGCTGAGGGATCTGGGAATATTTACCCATAAGAAAGAAGGCTTCAGGTGACATGACTGCCAGCTTTAAATATTCAAAAGCCTGTCACTGGGAAGAGGGATTATACTTATTAGTAAGGCCCCAGGCCAGATCTAGGATCAGCAGCTAGGAATTGTAGAAAGGCAACATTTAATTCACTACACAGAGCAGACAACTCAAATAGAGATGTCTGATGTCAGAAATTAAAACAAACGTATTTCTTACCCATAAGAACTCAGTGGGCTGAGTTCATGATCAAACAAGGAATTCAAGGCCAGATTGACAGGAATATTAAAGAGATGAGGAAGGGTAAAATAGTATTTAAGACTCAGAGGTGGAACTGGGTTCCAGTTTTGGCCATTTACCCAACGTAGGGCATGTAGCAAATTGCTTCATTTTTCTGCTTCACTTTAATAATCTTTAAATGGAGGGAATCATGTCTGCTGTCCAACATTTGACAGGAATTCACTTAAATAATTAACTTTAGTCCTTAGTTATCTGGAGAGGGGACTTGTGTGTTTGAATGCATGTGGCATTTCTGGTCCTTCCTAACCCGAAGATCTGATTCCCATGGCTTTGGTAGAGAAAAGTTGAAAGAATGAGTTACTCCTTTGCATTCCTTAGGTACTCCCCAGTATTTTGAAATGAGCTCGAAAGCCTTTGAGAGTGCTCTAGTTTCTTACGAAATTGTTTGTTTCAATGTGGTTTTCTCGGATCAAAAATTCGGTTTATAACAGGTGGAAGACGTTTGACACTTATTCTAGTGCCACCCAGCGCTGCAAAATAGCCCCTCACTTTGCTTGTGGCAGAATGAGGTATGAGGAAATTTTGCCAAGGAGTTGAAAAAGACAGAGAAGGATGAGCAATCAAAACCTGTTCCCTTGGTTAATAGCATGATTTGATTGTGTTTACATATCAGACTTGTGTTTGGGGACCTCTGAGCCCCTGTGCACATTTATCAAATTGCAAACAGCACCACTCATGCACGGCTGGTGATAAAGCACTAGCACACAGCTGAATAGCTCTCCCAGTAGAAGATGATTATTTCCCCAGATAAAAGCTGGCTACCTGATGCCAAAGCAATTCATCAATTCCATGACAAGAAAGAAAGAAAGAAAGAAAGAAAGAAAAAGAAAAAGAAAGGAAGGAAGGAAGGAAGGAAGGAAGGAAGGAAGGAAGGAAGGAAGAAATCAGACGAACCACTCTTTTGGTGTAGTGTAAGGTGGACACTTGGTTGGTTGAATGGGTTTTGGCCGAAAGCACAGCCAAAGTAAACCTAAAACAGCATGAGGCGTTCATGGGAAGTTTTCATTATAATGTAATTGTTTCTGCTGAGCTTTCTTGATGGTTTCCAGTTTGCTCCCAATTTAACTGTGGGGGCCGCAGTTAAGTGGTCACATCATCATGAAGGGCACGGTGTTTGTCTACTAACGGGAATTGGGTCGTCATTTCCAATTCGATGGCACTGCGTAGTCTTCAGTGATAACTTAAAATGGGGGGAGGTTTGGTTTTGTAAAGGAAGAAATTCTATCCTGACACCAGTACCCTGCCAAGGAGACATCTCAGAATCCCAGGGCAACTGGGGTTGGAGTTTTGTTTTTCTATCCACAAGTAAAGTAGAGTAGAATAACCCTGGGCTTTGAAGTCAGAGAGAGCTCATTCATTTGCTCATTTATCCAGCGTATTTTCATTGAGCTCCTTTTAGGTGAGGCTCTGGAAATTCAGCAACAGACTGACAAGCTACTTGCTCCCACAGACATTACAATTTAGTAAGACAGTGGAGGCGAAGGGGCCAGACAAACATACTAACATTCTTCAAATCCTGGCCTTTGTATTTTCTGCTTTTGTGACTTCGGGTAAGTTGTTAACTTACTCAGTGGGCCTCATACATGGCAGGGGGTTCAGCCAATGATAGTTTTCTTGCTTTCTCTACTTCCTACCCTACAGGGCCCTAGAAAACAAATAAACTGTTTACTTCTTAGTTTTGGTTGGTGCCTTTCTTCGGGCTACACAAATGAAGATCCTTGTGATCCTTATGAACTGTAGGTAGATTCAGGATGAGCTGGCTTATTGTCTAATGCTTCTGTGAGGGTCTGTCTTTTAAATCCCGGAATTAATCAGCCCCCTTTTCCTCTCCACTTTGCCTTGCCGAAGAGAATACTTCCAGATGAACTACTTCCAACCCATAAATGTTATTTTACAAAGCCTACAGCAAATAGCTTGCTTAACTGCAGATTTATTCTACCTTTTACTGAGTTTCCACCAATTAAGGTGTTTTTAAAAAGCTGTGAAGGGCAGTGGTACTTATAATCACCTTCCAGGAGGTAGAGCTTATTTTGGGGGTGCTGTTTGGATGGCTGTGTGGTTGCCTTTTAGAGACTGGGATACAGATGATCTGGCGAATTTATTGATAAGGAAATAAATACCACTCTTTTTTTGGTTTACTATTTGTTAAGTGTTTTACCGTAATTGCAGTATAGTGAACATACAGTGTTATATTCGTTTCAGGTGTTCAATATAGTGGTTCAACAATTCATCCATTATTCGTTGTTCATCATGATAAGTGTCCTTGGTTTTTTGAGAGAGAGAGAGCATGGAGGGGAGGGTCAGAGGGGGAGAAAGAGAGAGAGAGAATCTTAAGCCGACTCCAACCTGACTCAGGGCTTGATCTCATGACCCTGAGATCGTGACCTGAGCTAAAATCATGACCCATGATAAGTGTACTTTTTAATCCCTATCATTCTTAACTAATAATTATAATTTTATGTGCAAACACAATTTATAGTGGATAAAAGATATAGCCTATAATGATGTTTCTCAAATAAAATCTTGAGTCCCAAACAGTTGAATTGAAACAAATATTCATACTACATGTAGCTGATTGGGAAGTTGTAGAGATAAAAATGATATGATATGAATTATATATTCTCTTCACCCTCTCCCACTACCCTTCCCTTGATTGAGGTACATGTAATTTATTTTTCATCCTTATTATAGATTTCATTTGAGGTACCAAAATCTTTTCTCCTTGAAAACTGAATAAATCTATATTATGTGGCAGAAAAAAGTATTTTAATATATTAACAAGACTCCCAATCTGCCCAGAAGATGTGTGTATTGCTCTGGTACTTTTTTTTTTTTTAAAGATCTTTATTTATTTATTTGTCAGAGGGAGAGAGAGTGAGTGAGCACAGGCAGACAGAGTGGCCAGCAGAGGCAGAGGGAGAAGCAGGCTCCCTGCCGAGCAAGGAGCCCGATGTGGGACTCGATCCCAGGACGCTGGGATCATGACCTGAGCCGAAGGCAGCCGCTTAACCAACTGAGCCACCCAGGCGTCCCTGCTCTGGTACTTATGAGTCTAGTTCTTTAATTGTACTAATTGAAAAAAAAATGCCAAAAGATGTCTGGAACAGCCTGAAAGAGATGAGGAATTTTCACTGGAAAAGGCAGAGAGTTATTGGCAGGGAGGGAAAAAAGAAATCCAGAAAGGATGAGGGAACTAGAAGACAGAGAGCCCCTTGAGAGAGATCTTGAGAGTTTGGAGGTGGGTTGGAAAAGTTTTTGCAGGTAGCTTCCATACATGAGATACAGAGAGAGAATGAAGAAGGAAAGAAAGAGGCTTTTAGGAAATTTAGTTCTGTATTATAAATGTAATTTACTCCTGGCCTTCTAGAAGAATATAGTAAAGATGTAAATTACATTCCAATTATTGTGGCTGCCGGGTAGATTTTTTCTTTTCCTTTTTCTTTTCCTTCCTGCGTGCAATACTAGGGAGAATTGGGGCTTCAGCATGGCTTTATAGTTTAAAAGATTTTTATCTATTTATTTGACAGACAGAGATCACAAGTAGGCAGAGAGGCAGGCAGAGAGAGAGGAAGGGAAGCAGGCTCCCCGCTGAGTAGAGAGCCTGATGTGGGGCTCAATCCCAGACCCTGGGGTCTTGACCTGAGCTGAAGGCAGAGGCTTTAACCCACTGAACCACCCAGGCACCCCAGTGGCTCTATAGTTTAACTTTGAATAAAACATTTAAGCCATTTTGGCATCTTTGTGCCTGAGATCTCCCTGTTTCTCCAAGCATCTTTTAAGACATTTCTTTAGTTTTAAGAAGAAATAGATGAAAATCCATGGGCTTTGAAGTTGGACAATTCTGGGTTTAAATCTTAATTTCTCACTTGCTAGCTATGTCTCTTCAGGCAAGTCCTGTCACCTGTATAAGCTTTGGTTTCCTCATCTAATCATATGTGGTTATGACAACCTACCCTGGAGAACTATTCTGATCACTGAAATAAAGGAGCATCTAGTGAAGATCTTGAAAGGATTGGTCTTCATTTGTCTGAGTCCCTTTAGGAAACAGATGGTCCATTCAAATTAGGAAAATTTGAAGGAAGTGTGATAGAAATATGTATATTTTAAAATGTATACATGAAGTGTAAGAAAACCACAAAAGATAGTGCAATACTCTGGGGTACCACCTTCAAGCCTGAAGGTCTGAGCTGACAGTGTTTCCTGGGACCTGGAGAAGTTGAAGGCTGTGAGGGAGCTATCAGAGAGGTGCTGAGACCTATAGAGAGATGTGGCCTGATCTTAACCATCGCAGTAGTGGTGGTGGTGATGATGGTCGGGGGGTTGGGAAATGAATAGCCCAGCTTCCCTCCCTCCCTTCTTTTCTCCCTCCACTTTCTCCAGGGCTCTCTGTTGGCCAAACCCAACTGGAAGCCATTTAGGAAGAGAGTTAACTAAGGTCACAGGAGGTAAGCTGTGGAGCAGAGTGGAGAAGGATGGGGAGTGGATCTCTGAACATATCTATCATGTTCAGTAAGTGTTATTTTTCTTTTCCTTTTTTCATTCCCAAGAACATGGACAAGAAGGTATCTTTCCCATGGGAGAATAAGCATACTGTAGAGGTGCCACTAGTCTCTGGGAACTGTTTTACACAGTCAATACCAGTGAGTTCTGTGGTTTGTGACACATCACAGACATTGCTCTGGAGTTGGAAATGAACACATATCAATCTTTGTTTAAAGGACAACACTAGAGGCATGGCTGGTCTAGGGGCAGATTCTCCATGAGAGTAAGTGATGTGGAGAACTTGCTATGTTGGTCAGAAATAAACAGGAGCTCTTGTTTCAACAGTGGCTTTTCGGTTTGCCTCTTGGCATGAGGCTGACTCTGGCAGAGGGTGTTGTATAAATAGAGCACATGCCCAAGCATGTAGGCAAGTCACTAGTTGTTGAATACATTTTCACCCTTTAGCCCATCACCCACAGCTCACCGATAAAGATGATGACAGGGCATCTTTTCAGAGAATGTACTGTAGACCACTCGGATCTTTTCAAAATTGGTAAATGAGTTCAAGACCAGCTTTGGAAAAGAATGCTCTGTTACCAGTGGTGGTGCAGACCTTTGACTCATTCCACTTGTAAAACTTCTGACCTTGGGATAAATTACTCTTCTAAAAAAATAATAAGTAACAGTTCCTTTCTTTTGCCTCCCTTAGTGGGATGAATGGTGACCCTCCCAAAAGAAATATCCATGCCCTAATCCCCAGAACCTGTGAATGTTACCTTACTTGGAAAACGGGTCTTCACAGATGTGATTAAGTTAAGGAATTTGTGATGAGGAGATCATCTTGGAATCTATGGGTTGGCCCAAATCCAATGCAAAGTGTTCTTATAAGAGACCGACAGAGGACAGAAGATGAGTATGAAGGTGGAGTCAAAGATAGTGTGATGTGACCGCAAGCCAAGGAAGCCAGCAACCATCGGAAGCTGGAAGAGGCATGGAACAGATTTTCCCTTAGAGACTTTGTAGGGAATATGACCCTTGTTGTAGACTTCTGCCCTCCAGAACTATGAGAGAATAAATTTCCACTGTTGCAAGGCAACAGGTCTGTGGTATTTGTTATCGTAGCCCTGGAAATTCATACAGCTCCTAGGGAAACGTCTATGCTGACTCTTGACTACTAAGCCGACTGACGTTTGGTGCCTGAAGACTTACAGATTAGTGCAAAGAGCGGACATCGTGGAATGTATTTTTCTGAAGTTTATGAGAAGTCATCTCAAATCCTGGGCAATTGTATATCTAATTTATACTGTAAGCCTTTGCAATGAAACATCTTATGTTTAAAGAAAAGCAGAAGTAAGAGCACTGGAGGGAGGAATCACATGTCCTATAGTCTAGTATTGGTTTTACCCTTCACTGGCTATTTGACCTTGAAGAAATCATTCCAACACTCCAAACCGACTTTTTTTAAAAGTATTTTATTTATTTATTTGACAGAGAGAGTGAGATCACAAGTAGGCAGAGAGGCAGGCAGAGAGAGAGGGGGAGGCAGGCTCCCTGCTGAGCAGAGATCCCGATGTGGGGCTCGATTCCAGGACCCTGAGATCATGACCCAAGACGAAAGCAGAGGCTTAACCCACTGTGCCACCCAGGTGCCCCCAAACTGACTTTTTTTAATCTCTAAAGTATTTGTCCCACATACTTCACAGAGTTGGCAAGACGATTAAATTATACAAGGTGCTTTGAAATAGTAAAATGCTATACATTAAACTTGAAAATGTTATATGTTTCATTATTTATAATGTAAAAATAATATATATTTGTTCAGTTAAAATCTCACTAACAGAATTTGCAATGATTTGGAAAATGGATAGATAAGAGTCAGGGAATCAGGGTTTTAATTCTGGCTTTCATGAAGTAACCTTGGACAAAGTATTGAAATTTTAGAAACACAATTTTAATAATTTTTCAAAGATTTTATTTATTAATTTGCCAGAGAGAGAATGTGCACAAGCAGGGGGAGCAGCAGGCAGAGGGAGAAGCGTCTCCCCGCTGAGCAGGGAGCCTGATGTGGGACTCCATCCTAAGTCCCTGGGATCATGATCAGAGCCGAAGGCAGACACTTAACCAACTGAGCCACCTGGGAGTCGCAGGTTTCATAATTTTGAAATGAAGGAGTTGGATTATATTATCGATACTGTTGCTCACATATCTCTTGATTCTATAAAATTTTAAGAAAATTATGGTTATCAGGATGGTTTTCTCCCTTGGTGAGTTTTTTCGTTCTCGTAGTGTAAATGTTCACTGAATTCTGTCAATTCTGAACTTGTCCACTGAACTTCAGATTTATACAACCAAGTATCTGGGTGTCCCAAAGTCTATCAGTTGAGATTCTCTGAACATAGAAGAAAGACAAAACAAAACTTACTTACACTAAAAAAAAAAAATAATAAAAGAAAGAAAAAAGAAAAAATGAAAGAATAGAAGAAAAAGTAAAAGAATTTATTGGTTCACTTAACTGAAGTCTTTAAGTGGAGGTAATCGTAGCTACAACTAGATTTATGGCTCAAATAATGTCGTCTAGATTTGCTTTCCTTCCAGTTCTCAGTTCTGCTTTGTACAGGGTTGGCTCCAGTGTGTGACTTCATGATTTCTCATGGTGCAATAGTGCTGTTGCAATATCTTTTAATTGCATGTATCTAGGAAAAGCAACGACTTTTCTCAGGATGCCAGAGTCCCATTGCAACTCATTGGCTCTGATTGGCCGAAATGTTCATTTCTGAACCAAAGACCATGACCAGAAGGAATTCAGTATGCTGACTGGTTTAGGTCTGGGTCATGCGATTCAGTACTAAGCCAAGGATATAGCCCCGGTATGCAGGAGGCAGTTGATTACAACACTTCAGTAATTATCTGAGCTGGTTATTAAACTGTTGGCGGTATTAAATTCAAAGAGGTGAGAGTATTCACTCCACAATTCAGGGCTTTATTTGTTTATTTACTTTGGAGAGCTGGTTTATCAGCGTACCCCTGGGTATGGCCCTGTTTAAGGAGGGTAGGCGAGTACAGAATCACCCTCAAAAGAAGGAGATTGTTATCAAAATAAGTCAAGAATAAATGCTCAGTGCTAAAGTAAAACAAAACATCAACTATCCACCAAACTTGGAAGTTCAAACTCAAAATTTCCCTCCAGTGTTGAACTTACTCTAGTTCCCCAATCTGCTTTATCTCATGGATTTTCTGTCTTGATTGGCAGCCATCACTCCACTCAGACATTCAGGTCTCCTGTAGCACCTCTAATTTTTGAATTCTTTTCTTTTTCTTGTAACACAATTTGCCTCCTTACTATTTTTCAAACCCATTTTTTCTTCTATTGTCACAGCTCAATACCCTGACTTAGACTTGTTTGATCCCTCCCAGGGCTATTTCAGGATTCTCCCTATTTGTCTGTCTGCCTTCAGTCTTGTCTTTCTATCACCACCTGGGAGATCCACGTAAACTACATCTGACCAGGTCATTACTTCCTCCTAAATCACTTTCTGTTGCATCATGGGTAAGGTTTATGGTGGTTTTAAAATATGTTCACAAATTCTTCACTATATCTTTCTTTAAGAGGTGGAGCTTCATTCCCTCCCCTTGAGTATGGGCCCAATGAATAGAACAGAAGGGATGGTGTGTGACTTCCATGACTAGATCTTAAGAGTATTATGGCTTCCTCCTTGCTCTCTTTCTTGGATCACCCATTCTAAGGCAGGCCAGTTGCCATTCTGTGAGAACACCCAAGCAACACTATGGAGGGTTCCACCCAGCAAACAACTGAAGCCTCCTGCTGACGACAATCTTGGAAGCAGATTTTCCACACCCGTAAAGAATTTATATGACTACAGTTCAGGCTGATATCTTCACTGGACCCCCATGAGAGATGCTGAAACAGAACAACCTAAGTCACCCCTAAATTACTAAGCCATTAAAACCATGAAATAGTGATTGATTGTTAATTTAACCTGCTAAATTCTGAGAGCAGTGATAGATAACTTGGTCTCAGCCTAGCACTTTTCCCCCCCTCCCATTGTTGAATTTGCCACTTAAAAAAAAAACATAGGAGTCTGTCTTCTTCCTTAGAGTCTGAGCTTCCAGAGGGCAGGTCCAGTAACTCTGCAGAATACTGCTATATCCCTGTGTGGTAAATTGTATTTCATAAAGATGGCTGCCACAATGTCTCCTATTTCAAGTTCTCTTCTAGAAACCCTGCCACTTACCCAGTTTCTAGGTATCCTCCCTTTGAACCTGGATGGAACTTTGTGACTCAAACAGTAAAGTAGAGCTGAATGGATCCTATGTTACTTCCAAAGATAAATCATAAAAATGCCATGCCCTTCTGCTGCTCTCTCTTTAGACCTTGCTCTTGGGAGTCCAACCACTGCGCTGGGAGGGAAACTGAGCAGTCTGTAGAAATGCCTACCTGGAGAGGAAGGAAGGGCCCCAGCTCACAGCTGGAGCTGAACTCCTAGGCAACAGCCAATGCTAACGAGTAATATGTGAGTGAACCATCTTGGAAATGGATCTTCCAGCCCTTAGTTGAGTCTCCCAAACCAGTGTCACATAGACTAGAGATGGGCTGTCCCTGCTGAGCCATGCTCAAAATGCAGATTTGTGAGGAATATAAATGATTGTGATTGCTATAAGCCACTGTTTTGGGTAATCTATTATATGACCATATATGAGTGGAATTTCTAGTACAGTATTTTTGCTGCCATACACATTTTATAGGTATTTGTAAACTGGCTGGTGATCCTAATTTCCCTATTTCTTTCTGAGAACACTAATATACTTTTTAAAAAAAAAGACTTTATTTATTTACCTGACAGAGAGAGAGATCACAAGTAGGCAGAGAGGCAGAGAGACAGAGAGATGGGGGGAAGCAGGCTCCCTGCAGAGCAGAGAGCCCGATGCGGGACTCAATCCCAGGACCCTGAGATCATGACCCAAGCCGAAGGCAGAGTCCCAACCCCGTAAGCCACCCAGGCGCCCCCATTAATATACTTTTTTTTTTTTAAAGATTTATTTATTTATTTGACAGAGAGAGATCACAAGTAGGCAGAGGGGAAGACAGAGAGAGAGGAGGAAGCAGGCTCCCTGCTGAGCAGAGAGCCCGATGCGGGGCTCGATCCCAGGACCCTGAGATCATGACCTGAGCTGAAGGCAGAGGCTTTAAGCCACTGAGCCACCCAGGCGCCCCTAATATACTTTTTTAAACAAATATTGAGCTCATCTGTCTTAAGACAGATTCAAGCTGTTCCTTCTGCCATGAATTGCCTCCCTATGTTCCTTATACATTTACCTGCTCATGCCTTATGCTTCTGAAAAAAAAAATATAGCGAATCATTCTTCCTCTCCTTCCTCCCTTCTGTCCTTTTAATAAATATGTTGTGAACAGGGCATCATATATAACAGTGTAGACAAAATTCCCAATCTTCTTGGAGCTTTGTATTCTAATAGGTATCCAGTCAATACATAAATACATAATTTAAAAATTACAGAGTTGATTAGTTCCTTAATGAAATTAGCCAGTGTGCAGTAATAGAGAATAACAGTGGAGACAGGAAGGGCCGTGATGGGGCCCTATTTTATTTTATTTATTTTATTTATTTATTTTTTTAAGTGTTAAAGCAGAAATTTATTAAAATCCACTTTATATAGTGTTTTAGGGAAAAAAAAAAGTTCTCAACATTCAGGCAATCAACTCTAATCTCAGAAGTGCTTCTGGAGAGACAGATTCCTTTGCCCTTTCCTCCAAAAGAAACTTCTATCTCTATTCCTGAAGATGATGCACTGCAAGAAGACCGATTCCCTTGCCCCCCCAAAAGATACTTCTATGTATACCCCTGAAAATGATGCATTTATAACCCTGCCTCTCAAGGACAAACCCGTTGAGATCCCGATGGGGCCCTATTTTGGATGGAGTGTTTAGGGAAATCTCCCTGAGGAGGTGATATTTGAGATCTGGACATTAAAACAGAACCAGTCAGGAGGGAAAGACAATGGCATTTTGGGCAGAGAAAACAGCAAATACAAAGACTTGAGGTGGGATAGAAGTATTTTCAGTTAGGTAAAATAAAGGTGGCATTGATCACTGCAGAATAATGAGTAGAAAGAAGTGACTTGATGAAGTGGGAAAGATAGGCAGGTACCAGGTCATGCATACCTAGAACTCTGGTAAGGAATGTAGATTTAATTCTAAATACAATTGATAATTATAGAAGGACTTTAAGGTAAGGGGGTGCCATGGTCTGGCTGGCATTTTAAGGTTCCTGTTGCTGCTATGCAGGGAATGATGATAGGTTGGCAGGAAGAAGGACAGGGAGATCAGTAGAGAAATCATATACAATTCAATGCTACCTTGAATTCATGTGGTAGCAGTAGGTATATAGAAAAAAATGCAGGTGCAGGAATAAAATTCGTAGTTATAATTTGCAGGACTTGCTGGAGACTTACATATGGGGGCCAACAGGCAAAAGAATTTCTGGCTTTGGTAAGCATGCTTTATTGTAGCAATGGGGATTCATGGGAGGTTTAGAAGGGGAGTATGTGCTCCAGTTTCTTTCTGCAGGAAACCTGTCCACATACCTCCCGATGGAATTAATCACTTCCTCCTCTGTGTTTTCATGGCCCAATGGCTTTGACTCTTAACAGGGAAATGACCTAAGGTGTGGGTAAAGAGCCTGAGGAATTTGGGGGTTGAATTGATGTGAATAGACCTGGACCGCCTCTCTACCTTATGTGAAAGGTATGACTTGGATTAGCCCACTCAACTCTGTGGCCTCAACTTTTTCAAAGTGGGTAATATCAGTATTACAGGTTTGTTGGGTTAATGAAATGAAACATTGGAAGATACACTTTGGGAAGGATAAGGAGAGAATCTAGCTTTAGATTCAAGGGGGTGACAATAATTAATTATACCTAATATTTATGGAGCACATTCCAGGTGTTTCACTCTTTCTAAGTACCTCACGACTTAGTTACTTCTGTTATCCTCCTTTACAAGTGGATACATACAGGCACAAAGAGCTCTAAAATATACCCAAGGTCAGAACACAACACTTAACTTTTATAGAATTGTTTTTCTGTATCCATGTTTCTCCCTATGGCTCTCAGACAGTAAGGAGTTGTGTGTCTTGCTCACAAACATCTTCCCATCCTTATCCCATTGAAGAAAGTAAATTCATATATGCTGAGTGAGTGAACCTTCAGGCATTGACTCACATGTCAGCATTGCTGTCTTGACAAGATGGAGATGTACTGGTTCTATTTGAGTGGGACCACACACCTGAGCTCCTAGTGTCCTAAGCCAGGCTAACTGGGAAGCTGGTCAGCTTCACAACAAGATCAGACCCACATGGTTAACCACTGCTGCTCAGTCCGTAGGGCGGTAATATTGTGGCTAATTTGCTTGAGCTGTTTGGTTTCAGAAGCTTAGCAGTGGCACAATACAACCTTTATTAACAGGACTACTCAGGGCACAGCATATTCCAACTAGTGAGGCAGAAAAGAAAGCTCCTTTGTTTAAACTCTTTGGAAAATATCTATAAAATGTAGTGGCTGCCTGTTTTGCCTTGGTAAGAACTGTGCAGTGAATATGATTTGTGTCTTGAAATTGAAAAGCAGATGATCCTCCTCTCTTACAGTGTTTGGTCTTTATCCTAAACACGATTATTTTGGGGAGGAGAATGTGGGAGGAAATTGGGCTAAAAGTATTCTGGGACAAGGCCCTGCCTTGAGAAACTCATTTTAAAATAACCTAATGGTGTGGACTAATTATCCCTCAGAATTGACTTTTGCTCTTAAAAAAAAAAAATAGACTGATGGAAAAAGGGAAAATTAAGGAGAGATTCTGGCCAAAGTTCTAAGATTTCCTTCAAATCTCAGCTTAATGTTTTCCCTTTAAAGACCATAAAATAAGTTTTACTTAGAACTATGCTCGCTCTGTTTGGTTTCGTATGTGTAAATTTTCACTGGTCTGGAACAAGTGGGGAGCTGGTGGTGAGGGAAGAGTCAAGAATGGATTGTTCTGTATCTTTCAAAGGGAGTCTTAAGTGGATTTACCCTGGAAGCAAAGTGCACTGTGATAGAAGGGGACACGATGTGATTTTTAGCAGGCCCTGAAAAGGTCCTTTTGCCAAAAATAGACCCACCTGCTTGTGGATGTCTGGCATTCCTTTGACTGGGGACAATGCCAGAAAGGCCAGCTGTTCCCTCAGATACTCTTCCCACAGGCTGGCTGCGACCTGAAATTCCAGCCTTGAACTTCAGGCTAAATTTTCCTCTACAACCTACCCCAAAGCATGTGCTTCCCCCTCTCTCCCGCTACTCTAAAATAAAGGTGTTAGCAGATATTTACACTGTAGCATGAACCATACACACTTGTGCAAAGAAGAGAAATTATGGCCATAGGAGAATTCTGTCTCTCCCGTACCCTTCCCTAGCTCTGTAACTTTGGTCAAGTCCTTAACTGCTTATGCAGCTGATTCTCTTCTCTAAAGTAAGAGTAAGGCGAACTGACTGGACTCTTGGAAGGGCTAAATAAGATGAACATAGAGCACTAATTAGCAAAAGGCTACAAACAACCCTAATGTCTATCAAAAGGAGACGAGTTAAATAACCTTTGGAGCATTCTCACGATGCCATAATATGTGGCTGTGGAGAGTAGTAAGGAAGACTTCTACCGATTGACATGGAGGGACAGCTAGCAGCAAGGTTTTGTTAAGTAACAAAAACAAAATGAAGCAAAGTGTTTACAGTATGCTCCAGTTAAGAAAGGAGAAGGAATAAATTTATATTTATTTAGAATTTGAAAAACAGGATGAACCAAAAGTTAATAAAAAATGGGGTGGCAGGTGCAGAGAAATAGGAGATGTGAAGGAGATTGCTTCCTTACAGACCTTATTTTATTTTTTGACGTTGAGATTATGTAAACATTTCACATAAAAATACAAAGTTAAATCAAAAAAACACACCAACTTATTAAAAATCCTAAAAAACTTAAATAAACTGAAAAAAACCCCTAATTTATAGCAATTCTGTGGTTAACCATCTTGAGAATTATTTCAAGTGACTTTAAAACACATATTTAGATTGTACATCCCTAGGGATATATCTTAAGGACAAAGAGAAGTATAAAGACGTCTTAGACTGAATTCTTTCGGCTAGTTGTTAGTGGTGATATTTACATTATTATTTTGAATATTATCCTGTATAAGAATACAGTAAAGCAACCAAGGCATTAATTTAATACCTTGAGGAGACAAAATTTCCAGAGTAGTGAGAAAAGGTACACTTAAAATATTGAAGTAAAAATTCTGAAATCTTTGCTTTGAGTTAGAAATTGAGTTAGGATTCATTTTTCTCTTTCTAAAAACTACAAATTTCTTAGTTCTGTCCACTGAAAAAGCGTTATGGCCAACTGACTTTTAATGATCACTCCAGATACCCAGATCATAATATCTAAGTAACATTTCCATTGTAAAGGAACCAGCGTTTCTTGGAGAAATGGCCAATTTTTGATCTGGGGGCAAGAAGTGTCTGAGATAAGCTTGAAACCTATTGTTATGTCCCAAAACAAGATTATATGAGCCAACTTGAAGGACCTCCCACTGGCCAATTTTGGGAAGAATATAAAAGCAAATAATGACCGCAACATAGTGAAATACATCAAATATAGAAAATTCACAAGTTCATTTGGAGGTTGGGTGGGCACCAGATCAGTATTTTGAAAATAAATGAAAGGAAAGAATTTAGCATTTATCCTGCCTTTTTTGTTTGTTTATTTGTTTCAGGTAATCAAACAATTGTTGAGGGAAAATTCTTTAGTGAGGAATTCTAGCAATAAATATGGGAGGAATTATTAAGATTAAAACATCTCCATTCTGGGGTGCCTGGATGGCTCCGTCAGTTAAGGGTCCAACTCTTGGTTCCAGCTCAGGTCACGATCTCAGGGTCATGGGATTGAGCCCCACGTTGGACGTGGAATCTGCTTGAGATTTTCTGTCCACCTCTGCCCTCTCCACCCACTCATTCACATGCATTTATATGTGGTCCCTCTCTCTAAACAAACAACAACAACAAAATCTAAAAACCCCACAAACTCCATTCTTGGTGGTAATCATTTCACAATATACAAATGTATCAAATTAACATGTTGTACACCTTAAACTTATGCAATGTTATACATCAATATATCTCAATAAAGCTGGGAAAGAAATGTCCTTTCTGCTAACTCTAATGAAATACAAGTCTCAGTAACCGTCATCAGGGCCAAACCGTTAAGTGAAAACTAGGGAGAAACTTCACAATGGGAGTAGCCCTGTGATGCTCAAACAAAACAGCAGCTGACAGTTTCCCTGCCACAAGACAAGGTAGTAGGACCTCATTTCTCCCCTGAAGACACAGACAGCAGATGCCTGGTCGCTGTGGGTGGAGGTGGGATGCTGTTGCAGACTCGTGGTCTGAGTTTGGCATTGAGTTGGACCCACATTTCTCCACCTCCCACTCTTTTGATCCATTCTATCAGCTAAAACGTTTGGGGAACCACCACGGAGGTCAGGGGCCAGGGTCTGGGCTGAATTCAGAGTCCTCAGCCTGTGGTCCTGAGTCTCTTCTTCCCTGGCCTTGTCTGCCACCCCGGAGGAGGAGTCTTGGTCTTGGAGCCTGCAGTCCTTTACTCCTTAGAATTGGTGGAGCCCCGCACATACGATTTAATGTCTCTGCATGTCACTTTCTTTTCTGTGGAATGAGGATGATAACATGCTCCTTGGGGATATGAGGTGAGATGCTGTAATTCAAGTGCTTAGCACATCCAGTGCTTGGAGAGCTTTCCCCAAGACCAAAAACAACCTGAGGATCTTTTACTTCCTTCAAAGACCATGGGAGCTGGGGTCATGCAGTGGGTTGCATAGCTGGATTGCTCAATTGCTTCCACAAGGCTTTCTGTGCATGCTCCTTTTTTTTTCTCAGAGTGATAGTTGTAACCAGTTAGAGCAGGATGTTGGCTAAGAGAACTCAGCCCAGCTCAGCAGAAGTGAAGTAGCAGTTACCAATTACGCTCTTGCAGAGAATCTTTTTTCTTTTTCTTCCCCCCCCCTTCTTCTGGCTGTTTCTCTTCTCCAGGGGACCTTGATTTATTTAGTTCAAGTTTTACTTTTGAAAATGCCTCCCTCCTCCCATTGTGACATCGTCCTTGGCTCCATGGGAGGGCAGCAAACTTAAGTCCTGTTCGTGAAGCTAGTCCTGTCAAAGTTTTATTTCGGCGAAATGTTTTTATTTTATTCCTCCAGTATCATTTGAGTAGTCAAAGGCCAGTGCTATAGCCGTGGGCAGTTCAGCAGCATTCTGTTCTTCTGGGGATATTGTTTTGTTGTTCTTTGGAATCCTCCCATACTGAATACCCAGAGGTGTTCTTTTCCAGGTTGGCTCTCAGATGGGGAACAATGGAGGAAAATGAAAAAATTTTAAGCCTATTGAAGGACTGTTTTGAGGGTATTTATTCACCTTCCACCACACAAACTGCTTTACTTCCTTAAAAAGAGAGAGAAAGAGAGAGGAAAGAAGGAAGGGAGAGAGAGAGAAAAGAAGGAAGAAAGGAAAGGAAAGAAAGAAAAAAAACCACAAACCACCACCAAAAACCCCCAGCCTGGGCCGCTCAGTTGTTTGCCACTGCTGCCATCTAATGGTGTCTTCTGGTAGCACAGGACAAGTGAAGAAATGGGTGATTTTGCTGTTGCCCAGAATGTTGGGGGAGACTAGACTTACCCTAAGAGGAGGAAATGACTGATTATGTGATGTGACTTCAGGGTGACAGGAAAGCTGGAAGCTCCCTCAGACACCATTTGTACCCACTGATTGGTGCACGAAAGATCAGCATTGGGATTTTATTTCTTAGCTCTGCGTTTGGAGCCCATTATCTTTGGGAAGGATAGCCCCATGTCATTGGATCCCAGCATACCCGGGAGGTGCTCCTATCAGCTGAAGAGGGCAGGCTTCTTTAGTTCCTGGCGTTAGGGTGGGATCAATACCTCCCAGTTCCTGATGAAACAACCTTGACATTCTTACGTGTCACCAATATGCCCTTTTTTTTTTTTTTTCTCCTAATTTGCTGCAAACATTTAATTTTCTCCTTTATCGCTTCTGGCCCTCTTTGAGAACTCTTGGTCAGGCAGTGTTTGAACACCTTACTGACTAAAGCAATACAACATGTTAAGTTAGGGTGTGTGCATGGGGGGGCATTTAGTACTTGCTAATGACCATAGATACTAGACTGAATCTGTAACTGAACAGATTTGTTTAAATTGAATATATTTTACCTGAAAAGGCTTCCGGAGACAACTGGTTTTATTGTCAAGAGACAATACTGCCACTTATGCAAATTGGTTGGCACTTCCCTGAACTTTGATAGATAAACTTTAGAAGAAAGTATCAGTTAGAGTCCACAGGTCTTGTATATGTCCCCCAGGGAGTTAGGTCCCTGGTACCTTTCCTGATATTGTCAGGACAGATCTCCTTTCTTCCTTCCTTCCTTTCTTTCTTTTTTCCAAATTATAGTTGACACACAATGTCATATAGTTTCGGGTGTAGACCGTAGTGATTTGACGAGTCTATACATTATGCTGTGCTCATCACAGATCTCAGTTCTTGACGTAATAGCCTTGGATGACTAAGAAAGGGGGATAGCTGGGTATTTTCCAAAAAAGAAAGGTGGAGTATTAAAAAAAACCAAAAAATTATTAATAAAAAGGAATTAGAGAAATACATCTTATGGAAGCAGAGCTAGGAGGAAAGTTACTTCTTGATGATTCTCACATATCCTACTTATGGGCTTACTCTTCCAGCCCATCCTGACCAAATTTTGTTGGTCCATTCTAAATGATGACTACTCCCTCCAGTTCCCTAAAACCCTGCACATAAGTAATCTGGACTCACCTTTCTGGTTGTCAGCTCCTATACTATTATTCTTTTGTTTCTTCTCTGCCCCTTCCATACCACCATCATAATTTTTCCAGTAGAACAACCAATCATACATTCTCACTCTTGAAGATGATAGATGAGCACTTAATTATGATTATTATTGTGGCCACCAGGACTTCTTTTTTGTAGTGGTTTTTGTATTCTTGAAGATACTTGTTGGAGCAACTTGATTTATAGGAGATTAAAAGTGTATAATGACCATTGTCTTGTTCCTTGCAGGAAGACATGTAGGGAGAAAACCCCTAGGTCCAATTAGAGGGTATGGATGGGATCTGAGGGTCAGCCATGGAGGCTGCCCTGAGCTCAGGTTCAGAGGAAGAAGTCTTGCCCCCTGTACTAACATGGTTCTTTAGAATTATTACCGTGATTATGACCGATACTCTTCTGAGATAATTGTGATGGATGTGAATGAATACACGCCCAAAGTCATTTGTCAGGAAGTAAGCCCCTCATCTTTTTGTTTTAGCTTTACTGAAATAGTCTTGGCATGTATAAAATGAAGGTATACAAAGTAATGATTTGATACTTGTATTTATTACACAATGATTATCACAATAAGGTTAGTTAACCCCTCCATCCCTCATACAATTGTATTTTTGTTTGTGGTGATGATATTCAAGATCCACTCTCTTAATAAGTTCCAAGTACATAATATACTATTGATAACTATAGTCACCATGCTGTGCATTAAATCCCTACAACTTTTTAATCATATAGCTGGGAGTTTATACCCTGTGACCAGCATCTCTTCATCCCTCCCTGCTCCCCCAGGCTTTGACAACCATCATTCTACCCTCTGTTTCTATGAGTTCTGACCACTGGTTAAATTCTTCATCTTCATACATCCAGCTTCCAACACCACACTTGGTCATGGCTGTCACTCAGTTATGGTTTGTGGAATAAATAAATGAACAAATAAACACTCTTTAATAAAGCAAGAATATCTAGTTGAAATGGGGGGACTTCGTAAAATAACTTAGCAAAATAACAAAATAATTTAGAAGAAAAATCTGGAATTTGTGAAGTAATTAGAAAACAATTTGTTGTTTTCTGTAAAAAATAGAAATTACTAATTTTTTTTATTTTTAAAAGATTTTATTTTTTTTAAAGATTTTAGAAATTACTATTTTTTAAAAGATTTTATTTATTTATCTGAGAGAAAGAGAGAGCATGAGAGGGTTAGAGGGAGAGAATCTCCAAGCAGACTCCCTTCTGGGTGCAGAGCCTGACATGGGGCTTGATCCTACAACCCATGAGATCATGACCTGAGACAAAACCAAGAATCAGGCACTCAACCCACTGAGCCACCCAGCTGCTCCAGTAATTACTAAGTTTTAATATTTAAAAACAAAGTGGAACTACAAATTCTACACAGTAACAAAGATGATGGAGAGGGAGATTTCAGAGAAAGTTAAGTTTTTAAGATTGTCAATTTCTGGATAAGGATAAAGGTACTGATTAAAGCTACAAATACTGAGTAAAGCTAAAAATTATAACTCAAATGTAAAGGTAAGTTTGCATATGTGTTAAAAGATTACAGATTACCACTAACATAATTGCAATCCTCTAAATTATAAAGCAAAATTAAGCTGACTTGTTAAAAGATAGTTGGCTTAGAGGAAAAATGTCCAGTAAGGTGTTCTTTAGAAAAGATATACCCAAATCACAAAAACTCACTGACTTTAGTTAAAAAAAAAAGTTTTAAGGAAATATGTACCTGAGAAATCAGGAACAAAAGTGAAAAAGATCTAACATTATTAATATCAGATAAAACATTTCAAACAGTTAACTAGACAAAGACAAATATTTTATATTGATAAAAGCTAATTTACCAAGATAATACATACAGTACTTAAGAATATCTGTGCATTTAACAATGTAGCCTTGAAATAATGAAACTAAAAGTTCAATATAATATCAAGGACAAATTGATAAATCACAGCCATAGTGGGTGATTTTAACACATTTCTCTCAAAAGCTTACAGATAATGCAGACCAATAATTAAAAAGGTAGAGTTGAACAAAACCATTAACATACTCAATCTAATACTTTTCCAGCACATGTGAAAGGTTCACAAAAATTGGTCACATAACAAGTTATAAAACAGGTTCCATAAATTCCAGAGAATTAGTATCATCTAGATTTAAAACATTAGAACCCCAAAATCAAAAGGTAGTCTCCAAGCCTTTTATTTTTGGATATTAAGAATATGTATTTCTAGGGGCGCCTGGGTGGCTGAGTTGGTTGGGTGACTGCCTTTGGCTCGGGTCATGATCCTGGAGTCCCGGGATCGAGCCCCACATCGGGTTCCCTGCTCAGCAGGGAGTCTGCTTCTCCCGCTGACCTCTCTCTCTCAAATAAATAAATAAATAATCTTAAAAAAAAAAAGAATATGTATTTCTAAATAATTGATTAAAAATTTGAAATAAAAATGAAAATTACTAAAAGCATTAGAACATAATGACCATTAGGTCCTTACACACCAAATCCTCTGGACAGCAAGCTAAAGGAGAAGTGAAAAAGGATGTTACACTAGAGATTTTAAAAATCTGCAACTATAAACAATGCCATAAAAATGACTTGTAGGTGAAGCGAGAGTGAGGTGTGTAGAATGGCAATGACTGGTCATTTAGGGATGTGGGAGATGCAGAATATAGAAAACATTCTTCCGAATAGTACTTGTATTTCCAGAGCTCTTTGATGCGCCTCATTTCATTAATTTGCCCATTAGCTAGGAATGAGGATTTCCTGGAAGGAGCGAGAGACTTCTGAGAAGCCTGAGTTGCAAATAAGCAGAGCAGCAGTAATTAGATCAAAGACTATTTATTACCATGGTTAACGAGGAATAACCAATTCTGTGCTCCAAAAATAAATTATGAATTTTGCATACTTCCCTTTGGTTCATTTTTAAGTAGCTACATAGCATTTTTTTTATTTGAAGAATATTTTAGCTCTAATGTTGAAATAGCGGAATTATTCTATAAATTGTCTCAGACGCGTAATTTAATTTTCCTGTCTGGAAGCAACCTTAATAATAAAACTTAATAAACTTGTTTTTCCTGCCCTCCATTTTAATAATCATAGCAAATATTTATTAAATAATCAGTATGTTACGAGGTACTATTCTAGGAACTTTGGATATTTTTTAGGTATAAAAGGGAATATAGTTGTGGTTACTCTAAGAAATTGTTGACGTGGTGTATTCCTTTGGGAACCCATAGATGGTGTCTCTTCAACAGTGTGGCCTCTATCTCCTTAGCTCTTACCTAGCTGCTAAGTAGTTTGATCTTAGATTTGGCGTGTGAACATTTCCTCCATTCCACACCATGTGCCTGTGCTGGAAACAGTGCTGTCGTGGAGAGAGTTATTACTTTTAATTTAAAACAGTCCTTGTGATGCTACCCATGGGGTACTACCCACAACAGGTAAGACACAGTGGCTGATCAGTGGTCTCAGGGCCCGCTGGGTAGGTCCTCTAATGATGTCACTGCACAGTTGATGCAGAGCTAACACCCAAACTCTGGCCAGTGGCAAAGTGGTCAGCGGTGGGTGCTCTGTTAATGAGGGGACATGACACTAAATGTATTTCTTTGAGGAGGTCAGCTGTAGAATTAGGAATAACCACCTAAAATGATCTTTGCCTTTTTGTTTTTTAAAGATTTTATTTATTTATTTGACAGAGATTACAAGTAGGCAAGAGAGGCAGGCAAGGAGAGAGAGGAGGAAGCAGGCTCCCCGCGGAGCAGAGAGCCCGATGTGGGGCTCGATCCCAGGACCCTGGGATCATGACCCGAGCCGAAGGCGGAGGCTTTAACCCACTGAGCCACCCAGGCGCCCCTGATCTTTGCCTTTTTTTACTCACTGGTCCGGGAAAGTCTCATAGTCATCTCCCTAAAAACATCTGCAAGGAAGGAGGTAGTGATTAAGCAGATTTTGGTGGGACTTTGGCAGTATTAAAAGTTTGGGATTAGCTACCGACATTGCAGTCTTGGTTGGTAATAGAGCTAAGGTTACAGGTATTGATCAAAGTATTTAAATAATTATGCATCCATGTTCCTTCACTCTTCTACTGAGCTACTTCCTTACTACATTTAAGGCCGAGAGCTGGGGCGTTATTTTGGTCATATGGTGCTTTCCTAGGGGAAAGGGCAGGGTACGTGTGCCATCCTTGGAATTTAAAGGAGCAAATTCTGTGACTATGAGTTTGTGTACATACGATTGTGGTAATGTTTGGAAAAAGACCTTGTAATATATTCTTTTTCCATTCAGCACTATTCAGCTCTGGGAATCCCGAGTATCAAAGGTGTTCTGAGCAATTCTAAACAGTGTAGTGGAGGACAAAAGCTTTCTTCCCTATTGTCCTACATATTTTCGCCCCCAAATCGAAGAGCCTGTATGAATCAGCCAATAACCATTTTATCAAACTGCTATTTCATGAGCACCCACTGTGTGCTCGGGACTTTGTGTACCATATCTCTAATCCTCAAAACAACCTTTATTTCATTTTAGTACGAAGGCATTAAAACCAGGCTAAATACATTGGTCAGGAACACACAACACAATACGACGTTGTAGAGCTGTTATTTAACTCAAGTATGCTTATTCTGCTAGGGGATCATGTCCGTTTCCTGTATTTAGCATCATTAATTGTGGAAATCTGATTGCCCTCCTCCCCCCAAACAAAAACAACAACTAACCACAACATATATTCTTTAAATTAAACCTATCCCTTCTTCTGAAAGAAACTCAAAGAATGTTCTCGCTGAGCATAATACTGATGTTGGGGTAGAGCAGAGATATCTTCTTCAGATGGTAATCTGTTCCTTTTAGGGGGATCTTGAGCAAGACTGCAGACAGCAGCATCATTAATCATATAAGTTGTTCCATCTGTAAAAATGTCAATGAATTACATTCCTCAGGTATTAAATATTGTGAACTGTTCTAAATTAGCGTGAAACTACCTACTTTCAGTAATCCTTGACAGCAGAAGAAAGAAATGGGGCATTTAATTGAAAATAGCAGACAATATCTGGATCTTTGATAATTGCTTTTAGAATGTATTATATGATTTGGACAGGGGATATTTCCAATTCCTAATTATTTTCTTTGGCTTGTATAAAAATGAGTTTACAGCCCCTTGATTCTCCTGTGAGAAAAAAAGGAGTAACTGGCCCAGATGCACTGGTTAGCAAGGAAAAAAATGCTGGGATGTACATGCAAATATAAACAAAAAGCAACCTATTCTATCTTACCATCACTTTCCCCAAGGTATTTTGTTATTTATATGTGTTGTTTGCCCCATACTTATGAATGCATTAAAACCACTAATGATTTTTTTATGGGATTTTGCTGAACACCTTAATCAGTACTTCTACGCTGTATGTGCAAAAGAAAACATCTTATGTTTAAATAGATCCTAATATATCTGAAAAGGTTTGTTGTCTTAGAGTAGTTAAAGCATTCTCCCACAACCCCCTCCTCCAAATCTTGCTAACAGAATTTGCATAGTAGAAATTTTCTGGTTTAGCATTCGAAGCTGAAGGTCTACTCCAAGCCTTGAAGAATTAGGACTTCCATATCACTGTAGAAGTTGAAAGTTTACTTTATTCAGTAATATCTTTGTAAGAGCAAGTGCTGGATGTGTGATTACATGTGTCTGTGTAAATTATGTATTTGTAGGCACATGTGTAAAATACATAATATAGCTATATTAAATACATTAATTATACATGTAGTGTATACATGTATACATAAATTGTTCCGTGTTGCCTCAATTGGATTTATAATTTATTATTTATTTATTCTTTTACTGGTGGAAGTATTCCCCACCAAAAGATTCTATTTTATAAACATGAAGATTTAAAAAAAAAAATCTTGGGAGGGCCTGGGTGGCTCAGTCAGTTAAGCGTCTGACTTTTTATTTTAGTTCAGGTCGTGATCTCAGGGTCTGAGATCAAGCCCCACATCTTGCTCCGTGCTGGGGGCAGAGCCTCCTTAAGATTCTCTTGGGGGACCTGGGTGGCTCAGTGGGTTAAACATCTGCTTTTGGCTCAGGCCATGATCCCACAGATCCCCCAGGATCCAGCCCCAGGTTAGGCTCCCTGCTCAGCGGCAAGCCTGCTTCTCTCTCTCTCACTCCTCCTGTTTGTGTTCCCTATCTCACTATTGTCTCTCTCTGTCAAATAAATAAACTAAAGAAAAAAAAAAGATTCTCTTCCTCTCTCTCTGCCCCTAACCCTCCTCTCTAAAATAAATAAGTAAATTAATAAATAAATAAAATCTTTTTTGAGATATATTGACAAGCAATTCAGGAAAGCAAAATTCAAAAGTTAATTTCCTAGAGTCTACCAAGTAAGCATGATTCTAGCAAGTTTTAATATGTGGGAATCTGTGAAGAGTTGGTTATGATTTTGTTTTACCTAGATGTTTCGTAGAGCTCAATTAGAAACGTTGTGGTGAATTTTGTACACATGTGCGTTTAGTAGAAACTTATTTCAAGCTGTTTTGGGAAGGGGCAATCGTTTGGCAAAAAGAAAAAGTACAAATTGAGCAAATTAAAAGTAAAAAAAAAAGATATATTGCTATGGCAACCATAATCAACACTGTGAATTGTTTGTTTGGATTTGCTAAGCACGCCTTTTGTGTCCTATCTTATCTGATGCTCAGAACGATAAAAGAAGAAAAGTAATCCAACTCTGTATTCATCAAACTTTCACTTTGAGTGGGTGCTCACGATGGGCTGGCTTTATTGCCTCCACGTTGGTGAGCCTATGTCTCAAGCATTTCTCAGCTTTTTCTCCCTCAACCCCTTTGGTAAGAGAAGATGGCTAGAGCCATAGGAGTTGGAAATGTCATTTGGTCAGGTCAGTGAGGCTCTGAAATATCCTGGTATTGGGGCTCCATTTAACTAGTTTCCCATGAGGGCAGGCTCTGTTCAGAATGACTGGGAACTCTGGGGCATTTCAAATGGTTCCTTTCCCCGTCCCACTGCCGGAAGCTGGAGGGGATTTTTCTCTGACCTTTTCCATGAGAACCTGATTGAGCTTCAGGAGGTAAATCTCACAAAGTCCTTGGGGTGGGGAGCTCCCTGTGTCTGGGTCCTCCTGGAGTGTTTAACTCTCAGAATTGTCTCATCCGAGTTTCCAGCAATTCATCAATCACAGTTCTCAAGTCTCCTGGCAGCACTGGGTCCCAGTGGTTTCTGCTTGTGAATCAGTGCTATAATTGCCTGCACTCACTGGTTTCTCCAAACTGGGGGCAGCGGTTTGCCTGGTGTCCTCCCCTCTCCTACAGATCCAAGGAGAGTTGTTGATTTTTCAGCCTGTTTAAACTTCTTATTTGTTAGGCTGGAGTGGTGACTTTAAATATCCTTACATGTGGAACTGAAAACTGGAAGCGATTCTCTCTATTGTTCAAATGAGAACCTAGTCTAAAAGATGGCAAGTGATGCCCAGGTTGCACAGCTGAAAATCAGAGACAGCATTAGTACCACTAGTACTCCAGCTGTCTGATTCTGAATATAGGCTCCTTAATGGGTGTTGGGATTCTTTCTTCCTGTAGTATAAACATTAGAAATGGCCAGTTCTCTGCCCTGACCAGAGCTAAAAGTGAGTCAACCTTCTATCATGCAACTAACCCAGAAATAAATTTGTATGGCATGTGTGTATCATGTCTCTTGTCTCTTTCACAACCATCTTAGGTAACCTTGGGCAAGTTATTTAACTTTTCTTTGCCTCTTTCTTTCTTTAGGATAACCTCTTTTTTAATTTATTTTATTAACATATAAGGTATTATTTGTTTCAGGGATACAGGTCTGTGATTCATCAGTCTTACACAATTCACAGCACTCACCATAGCCCATACCCTACCCAATGTCCATTACTCAGCCACCTCATCCCTCCCACTCCCCCCACTCCAGGAATCCTCAGTTTGTTTCCTGAGATTAAACCAATCTTGTGGATGTTGAAGCAACCTTGCAGCCCAGGAATAAATCTCATTTGGTTGTGGTGAATAATCCTTTTAATGTACTGTTGGATCCTATTGGCTACTATTTTGGTGAGAATTTTTTCATCTGTGTTCATCAGGGATGTTGGTCTGTAATTCACCATTTTGATGGGGTCTTTGGTTTTGGGATCAAGGTAATGCTGGTCTCATAAAATGGGTTTGGAAGTTTTCTTTCCAATTCTATTTTTTGGAACAGTTTCAGGAGAATAGCTATTAATTCTTCTTTAAATGTTTGGTAGAAATTCCCCTGGGAAGCCATCTGGCCCTGGGCTCTTGTTTGTTGGGAGATTCCTGATTACTGCTTCAATTTCCTTACTGGTTATAGGTCTGCTCAGGTTTTCTCTTTCTTTCTGGTTCAGTTTTGGTATTTTTTACATCTCTAGGAATGCGTCCATTTCTTTCAGTTCAGATTGTCTACTTTGCTGGCATATAGTTGCTCATGACATGTTCTTATAATTGTATTTCTTTGGTGTTGGTTGTGATCTCTCCTCTTTCATTCATGATTTTATTTATTTGGGTCCTTTCTCTCTCTCTCTCTCTCTCTCTCTCTCTCTCTTTGGTAAGTCTGGAAGTCTGGCCAGGGGTTTATCAACCTTATTAATTCTTTCAAAGAATCAGCTCCTAGTTTCATTCATCTGTTCTACGGTTCTTTTGGTTTCTATTTCATTGATTTCTTCTCTGATCTTTATTATTTCTCTTCTCCTGCTGGGTTTAGGCTTTCTTTGCTGTTCTTTCTCTAGCTCCTTTAGGTGTAGGGTTAGGTTGTGTATTTGAGACCTTTCTTGTTTCTTTTTTTTTTTTTTTCTTTTATTTATTTTTTTTTAAAAGATTTTATTTATTTATTTGACAGAGATCACAAGTAGGCAGAGAGGCAGGCAGGGAAAGAGAGGAGGAAGCAGACTCTCCGCGGAGCAGAGAGCCCAATGCGGGGCTCGATCCCAGGACCCCGGGATCATGACCCGAGCCGAAGGCAGAGGCTTTAACCCACTGAACCACCCAGGCGCCCCCTTTCTTGTTTCTTGAGAAAGGCTTGTATAGCTATATACTTTCCCCTCAGGACTGCCTTTGCTGCATCCCAAAGATTTTGAAAGGTTGTGTTTTCATTTTCATTTCATTTTTTTCCATGAATTTCTTCAATTCTTCTTTAATTTCCTGGTTGACCCATTCATTCTTCAGTAGGATGTTCTTTAGCCTCCATGTATTTGAATTCTTTCCAACTTCCCTCTTGTGACTGAGTTCTAGTTTCAAAGCATTGTGGTCTGAAAATATGCAGGGAATGATCCCAATCTTTTGGTACTAGTTGAGACCTGATTTGTGACCCAGGATGTGATCTATCCTGGAGAATGTTCCATGTGCACTAGAGAAGAATGTGTATTCTGTTGCTTAGGGATAGAATGTTCTAAATATATCTGTAAAGTCCATCTGGTTCAGTGTGTCACTGAAAGCCTTTATTTCCTTGTTGATCTTTTGCTTTGATGATCTGTCCATTTCAGTGAGGGGGCTGTTAAAGTCCCCTACTATAATTATATTATTGTCAATGTGTTTCTTTGATTTTGTTATTAATTGGCTTATATAATTGGTTACTCCCTTGTTAGGGGCAGAGATATTTAAAATTGTTAGACTGTCTTGTTGGATAGACCCTTTATAAGTATGATACAGTGTCCTTCCTTATCTCTTATTATAGTCTTTGGCTTAAAATCTAATTTGTCTGATAGAAGGAGTGCCACCCCGGCTTTCTTTTGATGTCCATTAGCATGGTAAATTGTTTTCCACCCCCTCACTTTAAATCTGGAGGTGTCTTTGGGTCCAAAATGAGTCTCTTGTAGACAGCATATTGATAGGTCCTGTTTTTTTGTTTGTTTTTTAATTCATTCTGATACCCTGTGTCTTTTGATTGGGTCATTTTGCCTCCTTACATTCAGGGTAACTATTGAAAGATACGAATTTAGTGCCAGTGTACTTACTGCCTGTAAGGTGACTTTACTGTATATTGTCTCCGTTCCTTTCTGGTCCATGTTACTTTTAGGTTCTCTTTGCTTAGAGGACCCCTTTCAATATTTCCTGTAGGGCGTGTTTGGGGTTTGCAGAATCTTTTAGTTTTTGTTTGTCCTAAAAGCTTTTTATCTCTCCTTCTATTTTCAGTGACAACCTAGCTGTATATAGTATTCTTGGCTATATATTTTTCTCATTTAGTGCTCTGAATATATCATGCCAGTCCTTTCTGGCCTGCCAGGTCTCTGTGGATAGGCCTGCTGCCAATCTAATGTTTCTACCTTTGTAGGTTACAGACCTCTTGTTCTGAGCTGCTTTCAGGATCTTCTCTTTGTCTCTGAGACTCGTAAGTTTTACTATTAGGTGTTGGGGTGTTGACCTATTTTTATTGATTTTGAGGGGGATTCTCTGTGCCTCTTGGATTTTGATGCCTGTTTCCTTCCCCCAGTTAGGGAAGTTCTCTGCTATAATTTACTCCAATATACCTTCTGCCCCCTCTCTCTTTCTTCTTCTGGGATTCCAATTATTCTAATATTGTTTCATCTTATGGTATCACTTACCTCTTGAATTCTCCCTTTGTGATCCAGTCATCATTTATCTCTGTTTTTCTCAGCTTCTTTATTCTCCATCACCTTGTCTTCTATATCACTAATTCTCTCTTCTGCCTCATTTATCCTAGCAGTTAGAGCCTCCATTTTTTACTGCTCCTCATTAATAAGCTTTCTGATTTCGACATGGTTAGATCTTAGTTCTTTTATTTTCTCCAGAAAGGGATTCTCTAGTATCTTCTATGCTTTTGCAAGCCCAGCTAGTATCTTTATAATCATCATTCTGAATTCTAGTTCTGACATCTTACTAATGTCTGTATTGATTAGGGCCCTGGGAGTCAGTACTGCCTCTTGTTCTTTTTTTTGAGCTGAGTTTGTCATTTTGTCATTTTGTCTGGTGAAGAATAGGTGAATGAGAGAACAAAATGCTAAAAGGGTAACAACGACCCCAGAAAAATATACAGTAAACAAATAAGAAGAGACCCAAAACCAGGGAAAGAAGGGAAAAAAAAAAAAAAAAAGAATATGATCAGTCTGGTGAATAAAACAGAGCCACACACTAGATTTTGGGTGTATTTTGGTCTTTTAGAAGAAACTGTCTTCCAAAATTTTAAAGAAAGAGAAATGTATACATATATAAAAATAAGGATAAATATGGAAGGGATGAATATGACTATAAAGAAAACTTAAAAAGATTTTTAAAAAGGAATTGATAAGAAGTTGGTTGAAAAAAGAAAGAATAAATAAACCCCTGGGGCGCCTGGGTGGCTCAGTGGGTTAAAGCCTCTGCCTTCGGCTCAGGTCATGATCCCAGGCTCCTGGGATTGAGCCCCACATCAGGCTCTCTGCCTGGCGGGGAGCCTGCTTCCTCCTCTCTCTCTGCCTGCCTCTCTGCCTACTTGCGATCTCTGTCTGTCAAATAAATAAATAAAATCTTAAAAAAAGAAATAAACCCCCAAGAGAATGTGAACTGGAACAAAGCCATACACTAGATTTAGGGTATATTTTGGTCTGTTAGAAGAAACTGTATCCCAAAATTTTAAAGAAAGAAAAACATATATACATACAAAAAATAAATACAATACAAATACAATGAAGGGATAGAATAGGACTATAAAAATGAACATTTAAAAAGATTTTAAAAAGGAATTGATAAAATGTTGGTTGAAAGAAGAAGAAAAATTTAAAAAATAGAAAAAGAAAAAATAAATAAATTTTTAAAAAATAAATAAAATTTTAAAAATTAACTTTGAAAGACTGAAGAACCATGTGAAAAAACCCTTGAATTCTTTGTGCTGTATTCCCCTAGTGCTGGAGTTTTGTATTTCTCATTGATCAGTAAACTTGTTCTTGGCTGGATGTTCTTGCTGATCTTCTGGGGGAGGTGCCTGTTTCAGTAATTCTCTAACATCTTTGCCCCAGGTGGAATTGCACTGCCCTTGCCAGGGGCAGGCTCAGTAATCTGCTCGGGTTTGCTTTTCATGGGTTTTGTTTCCAGAAGGCTTTCCACACAGCTTTGGAGCACGAGAATGAAAATGGCGGCCTCCCAGCCTCAGCAGTCAGACAAGGAAAAAAAAAATAAAGGCATCCAAGTTGGCAAAGAAGTAGTCAAACTATCACTTTTTGCAGATGATATGATACTATATATGGAAAACCCAAAAGACTCCACTCCAAATCTGCTAGAACTTGTACAGGAATTCAGTAAAGTGTCAGGATATAAAATAAATGCACTGAAATCAGTTGCATTTCTTTACACCAAC
Organism: Mellivora capensis; assembly: GCA_004024625.1. NCBI lineage: Eukaryota > Metazoa > Chordata > Mammalia > Carnivora > Mustelidae > Mellivora > Mellivora capensis. The sequence goes on from PISX010006313.1 coordinate 60,343, forward strand.
AAGACAGAAGAAAGAGAAATTAAGGAGTCAGTCCCATTTACAATTGCACCCAAAACCATAAGATACGTAGGAATAAACCTAACCAAAGAGGCAAAGAATCTATACTCAGAAAACTATAAAGTACTCATGAAAGAAATTGAGGAAGACACAAAGAAAGGGAAAAAGTTCTGTGCTCCTGGATTGGAAGAACAAATACTGTGAAAATGTCTATGCTACCTAAAGCAATATACACATTTAATGCAATCCCTATCAAAATCCCATCCATTTTTTTCAAAGAAATGGAACAAATCCTAAAATTTATATGGATCCAGAAAAGACCTCAAATAGCCAGAGGAATATTGAAAAAGAAAGCCAAAGTTGGTGGCATCACAATTCCAGACTTCAAACTCTATTACAAAGCTGTCATCATCAAGACAGTATGGTATTGGCACAAAAACAGACACATAGATCAATGGAACAGAATAGAGAGCCCAGAAATAGACCCTCAACTCTATGGTCAACTAATCTTCAACAAAGCAGGAAAGAATGTTCAATGGAATAAAGACCATCTCTTCAACAAATAGTGTTGGAAAAATTGGAGAGCCACATGCAGAAAAATGAAACTGGACCATTTCCTTACACCACACACAAAAATAGACTCAAAATGGATGACGGACCTCAATGTGAGAAAAGAATCCATCAAAATCCTTGAGGAGAACACAAGCAGCAACCTCTTCGACCTCAGCCACAGCAACATCTTCCTAGGAACACCACCAAAGGCAAGGGAAGCAAAGGCAAAAATGAACTATTGGGACTTCATCAAGATCAAAAGCTTTTGCACAGCAAAGGAAACAGTAAAGAAAACCAAAAGACAACTGACAGAATGGGAGAAGATATTTGCAAATGACATATCAGATAAAGGGCTAGTGTCCAAAATCTATAAAGACTTATCAAACTCAACACCGAAAGAACAAATAATCCAATCAAGAAATGGGCAGAGGACATGAACAGACATTTCTGCAAAGAAGACATCCAGATGGCCAACAGACACATGAAAAAGTGCTCCACATCACTCAGCATCAGGGAGATACAAATCAAAACCACAATGAGATACCACCTCACACCAGTCAGAATGGCTAAAATTAACAAGTCAGGAAATGACAGATGCTGGAGAGGATGTGGGGAAAGGGGAACCCTCCTACACTGTTGGTGGGAATGCAAGCTAGTGCAACCACTCTGGAGAACAGCATGGAGGTTCCTCAAAAAGTTGAAAATAGAGTTACCCTACGACCCAGCAATTGTACTACTGGGTATTTACCCTAAAGATACAAACATAGTGATCCGAAGGGGCACGTACACCCGAATGTTTATAGCAGCAATGTCCACAATAGCCAAACTATGGAAAGAACCTCGATGTCCATCAACAGATGAATAGATAAAGAAGATGTGGTATATATATATATAGTGTAGCCATCAAAAGAAATGAAATCTTGCCATTTGCGATGACGTGGATGGAACTAGAGGGTATTATGCTTAGGGAAATAAGTCAGTTGGAGAAAGACAACTATCATAAGATCTCCCTGATATGAGTAAGTGGAGATGCAACGTGGGGGGTTTCGGGGGTAGGAAAAGAATAAATGAAACAAGGTGGGATCAGGAGGGAGACAAACCATGAGACTCTTAATCTCACAAAACAAACTGAGGGTGGCCAGGGGGAGGGAGTAGGGAGAGGGTCGTGGGGTTATGGACATTGGGGACGGTTTGTGCTATGGTAAGTGCTGTGAAGTGTGTAAACCTGGCGATTCACAGACCTGTACCCCTGGGGCTAATAATACATTATATGTTAATTAAAAAAAAAAAGAAAGAAAATGGCGGCCTCCCAGTCTCTGGCATGAGCTGAACTGAGAGCTCAGGTCCCCACTCCCCTGTGCGTCCACAGAGAAAAGGTGTCAATCGCTCCTGTCTCCCTGGGCTCCAGCTGCACTCTGTGCTCACCCGGCCTGTTACCGAGCGTTTCTATCTCTGGTACATGACCCTATTTGGAGTTTCCAAACCCAGCAGATTCCTGCAGTGTACTTCCGCGCTGCTCCTTCCAGGGGAGGAAGGGGAGTCTCCCTGGATCTGCCACTTTTTGGGTCCCTGCTAGAAGAGTAATTCTTTACCTCTTTTCTTCAACTGTCAAATGGGAGTAATAACATTGCTTATAGTATTAATAATACATGCAGAATCTGGGGGATGGTGCATATTTAGTGCCCAATTAATGCTATTCCTAGGAGGAAGTGGAGGAGTCATTTCAACCCTGACTATCACTTGATCCCACATTTCCTGCTCCCGCACCTCTTTGTGGATTTTATTTTTGCTCATTGGTGTGGCTCCTTTTCCTGTTCACTTTTATCTGTTAAAACTCTTCTGAGAAGCGTTTCAGAATTCTCCGATGGGATAATCTCCTGAACCAAAGGAGAATTCTCATGTGTTGGATTGAACCACTATTACCAATGATCTAATTTATGTCTAAATGGCTTGTTTTTGAAACATAACCCAGGTTGCTGAGGCCACGTTGTTTTCTCCTGAGAATAAATTTGGGTCAGGTGTGTCATTAACACTCAAAATGTGTAAATGTAACCTGATGAACTGACCATGCAGTCTTCTTACCAGGGCCATAGACTCTTACTGCAGAATATGACCAATGACAAGCATAGAGGCATTTTCTTGACATTTTCTGATGATCTTGACTTAATTTCTGTGTATATATTGAGGCCTGGCTTTAACTAGAACTAGCTTTATAATCCCATATGAATAGCTTAAGTCTCATCACAGAAATCCCTCTTGTCATATCCCCAAGGAGTGTGGTTTTGCCTTTCATATTAAAAGACCATAATTACTGCTGGACAATGACAGTCTTTTGTTTTGTGCTTTGTTTCTTTCAGGATCTTTTTAAAGACCCAGATTGAAATACAGGGGGCTCTTTTTCATAGAATAGTGTTGGTGGAAGCAAACGAGCCACAAATACTTTGCATTAAGTTATGGTTGTTAACATCAAAAAAGGTTAAGTGATAAAAGAAGGTTCAGGAAAACAAAGGCAAGAGAAAGTTAAGAACAGAAAGGCGTGATGGTTAGAATTGGAGCCAGTGATTACAGAATATAAAATGAGGCCCATACAGGCGCTGGATTCAGAAATAAAAATCATCTTGGTGGTATATCTGCAAAGGAATCTAATACACTCCAACACAGAGCCATGAAAATCTAGACTTCTGGATGGTGGGAAAGTGGAGGTAGGAAGGAAGTATTTCATTTTATAAGAAGAAGCTAGTCAGGGAGTAGTATTTTTGTTGGCCTTAAAGGGAAAGAAGCTCCTGGATTACACCTGGAGGTTGTTATCTTTTGTCCATAGTGTGGGGTCTGCAAATCCCCATACATTTTGCAGTGGGAGACAGAGGACGATTCCGGGGTGTTGGCAGAGAGTTGCAAAAGGCCATTTTGCTAAAGAATGCGGAACACGTATCCAAAGTTATAGAACCGTAGACTATAATGTCTCTGACATATCAAATTTGAGCAATGGTAAACAGAGGAGCTCAGAATAACTTGTGGTTAGATTTGAATTCTTTGGGAGACAGACATAATACAATCTGTTCCCACCAGATTGGGACTTGCTGATTCATTCATTTATTCAATCAGCAAATGTTTATTGGGACCTTCAATATGCCAGCTACTGTGCTAGAATCTAGAGTCCTTGGCTATGTGGGAAGAATTCAGGATTTGATCTCTGGACCTCACATAATGGTATAATTCTTACTCCTCAACACTCAGGGTTAAGAAATGCCACTTGTGTTTATTTATCCAAATCTAATATGATCAATTCAGCCAATCCCACTTTTGTGGCCCAGCCTGGCCAGCAGGAAACAAAATCTTAGGATTTGGAAGGTCTTTTTCCACTCCAAGCTTAGGAAAATATTCTAGAGGCTCTTCTTAGTGCAGAAGACTTGGCAAGGACACTTTGAGGTTAGTCCTATCTAGGCTTATGAGGTCTCCTGAGGGTGATTACTTTTTGATAAATGCCAGCTGTGTTTTTTTCTGGTCCATCCTCTAACATCTTGGAGCTGCTCTCGAAGAGGGATTGTCATTTTGGAGCTAGGAGTGTCAGAGGAGAGGGGTTCTGCCACCTATAGAATCAGTCCCCAAACTGCTTTCCCCATCTTTTATCCTGGGGAAAACCACCCACATCTTCTTAATTCTTGATGTCTGGTTTGGAAGCTTATTTTTCTTTTCTGAGAAAATGATAGTTCTGTGTGCCAGACAGTAGAATATCCTGTGCAGGAATGAAGGTGAAACTCAGTGACTCCATGGGATGCCAGTCGGCTGGATCAGGATGTCAGTGGCGCCCCCAGGAGTGTTTCAGTGCAGCAGACCTAACAAAACACTTTTTGGCCCTGCAGCAGAAAAAAAAGCCTAATACTATTTGACAAAGTGTTCATTACATGAGCACCTACTGTGTGCTGGGACTTAGTGAACATTATTTCTAATCCTCAAAATGACTTTTTCCATTTTAAAATGAAGGCTCTAAAACTCAGGTCCAGTGCACTGACTTAAAAATGCACAGCATGTGAGCTGAGAGCTGTTAGTTAACTCAGGCACGTTGATTTTATTGGAGGCTCCTATCAGTTTCCTGCATTTAGGAATTGGGAGGAGGGACCCAGTTGCGCCCCTCAACCCAATTCACCCAATGTACATCTAAATTAAACCTATCTCTTCTGGAAGAAACGGTAGTACTGTTTTCTCTCAGTGTAATACTGATGTTGGGGTAGAGCAGATATTTTCCTCAGATGGGATGCTATACCTTTTGTGGGGATCTTGCCTACTTTCCATGCAATAAAACATGAAAGCTTGTCTCCTTTTTGAGTACAGAGAGGGATAAGTGCCTTAGTGTAGCCTCATATAAAATATAAATTAGTCTATTACATATATTATCTCGTCACAGTTGAAAAGTTCCTATTTCCTCCCAGCTAAAATTCTTTAAAGTCAAATCCCTTTGAGACGAAGTCCTTTGAGATGTGGCTTAGACTATACATACCCTCAGGGAAAAAGAAGACGTTGTCATAGCTAGTGTCAATTTTGTTCAGATCTAAAAATTAATATCTATCGATTTGACAAAAGTTTTAATTTTCAGTTGATCAATGGGATAAAACCTTTGAAATGGGGACTGACTAGATTTCCCATTTTTGGTCTATTAATCATGTCCACTTTATTCCAGAGAAACTATCTGTTCCCTTTTTATGCAATATGTTAGGACGCTCTCATCCAAATCTTAAAACCAAATGCCTTGTCTGACATTGATTTCTGTTCCTCTTTCAGCTGTGAGGGACAGTCCGAGATAAAGTTTATCCCAAAATGTTGATTTTAGACACTCTCATGTTTAATGATCAGAGGGGCAAATATGTTTACTCTCATGTGCACTCTGTTGAGCTGGTAGTGGTAATTCCCGCTGCAGTGTTGAGGAGGATTCTGAAGCGCTGTCTTGGCTAAGCAGGGAAGCTGGGTAGATACCCGTCACAGAAGCCTCATGGGGGAGGTCTGGCACAATCTCAGCCTTCTTTCTCAGGTTAGGAGGGCAAAGTATTGAGACCAGAAATTATCAGGGAAATCAGGGCCATAAAAGGGGTAAGTCTTCTCTTGGCAGTCAATTTCTTGGGGTTTGTGGGTAGAACTATAGAGACCCAGCACGAAGGAAGCAAATGATCTATACATGGAGACTTATGGGGCTGGTGACGAGCCTTGGGGTCCTCACTGCTTTATCCACAGAAGGCTCTATACATTGGAGGCATGGTAATGGTGGATTAAAGATGGCAGTGACATGGAAGGGGTGAGTGGAGAAGGATCTCTGAAATTCTCTGTTCTTTGTTCCAGAAATTTCCCCGACACTGATAGAAGGATACCAAGAAAGGCCAACATGGAACCAAAATAGACACATTTAAACTTTTCCATTGTTTGGTTTTTGACTCCAATATCCACACGACCAGAACTGATTGATGTTTTCGACTCTTGATTATTCTGGAGTATTGATGTTTTTGGCTCCAAATCATAATTCGTGCAGAAAATTCTAAGGTTATCAAAACCATCTTTTGCCCCGTGTTGTGTCTCTAAAAGCATGAGCTAAGATTAAACTTTGTTTTAAGGGAGGACGCTATTTATTTTTTATTTTTAATAGGTGTTTCTAAATTATGTAAGTGCAAAAACAGTAATAAAATTTTATTTGGTGTCACATGATATTTTTTGCACCCTTAAATTTCACCCACTTGAATTGCTTGAATAAATTACTTTAGCAAATAATCAGACCATAATGTTCCAATTATTGTTAGTGCTTTACAAATAAACCATATAAATGCCTGACATTTCCAACTTTGAAAACTGCCTGAGGACGGCTGAACATATGGTCTATAAAGTCACCTACTGGTTGAAAACCCAGCCTGTCTCTTTAAGGCCTATAGTTTGTTTTTTGTTTTTTTGTTTTTTTTTTTCCCCCAGTGTGTGACGCAAATTGCTTAATTAGCAAAATGAGGCAGAATGTTTTTGATGCTAAAATGACTTGTCTTCTCAATGAGAGACACAAAAATCTGACAGGTCTTTGGAGAGATAATTACGCCAAAGAGTAAAAATTTTGCTCTCATTGCAGGTTTGCTGATAACATATCAGTAGAGACTTGGTCGGTCTGCCCATGACAGCAACATGTCTGAATAAAGAATGAACACTCCACCTTTGTGATGTATGTTCCGATGTACATATCTGATTTCAACAGAGTAGACTGGAAAGCAAAGACTGTAATTGGACGGGCCATCATGTTTTTGAGGGAATTAATGAGCATCACCTAGATGAGTGTTTTTCGAGATATTTAGACTGAGACCCACTGTAACAAGTGCATTTTACATCACAATATAGAGAGGGCTAAGTACTTACATCTGTCTTCCATATGTATGGGCACTGTTGCGTGTAGCGGTCCAGGGGAGGGGGTGCACTCCAGCACACACACACCTGAAACAAAGGTTTACTTCATAATACCTATCCTTACTATCTGTATCTATATGTGATGTCTTCCATTTGATTCATTCCATTTTTTAAAAAGATTTTATTTATTTGTTTGACAGACAGAAATCACAAGTAGGCAGAGAGGCAGGCAGATAGAGAGAGAGGGAGAGAGAGAGAGAGAGACTGGGAAGCAGGCTTCCTGCTGAGCAGAGAGCCCAATGTGGGACTTGATCCCAGGACCCTGAGATCAGGGCCTGAGCCGAAGGCAGAGGCTTTAACCCACTGAGTCACCCAGGCGCCCCTGATTCATTCCATTTTTTAAAAGAATCTGGTTGTAATTGATCAAATCGATTTCACAGCTTCTGGACGGGTTGCTATTTTCCCTAAAGTGAAAAACAATTGGACTCCATGATTTGAAATCCAATTTTTCACTGACCAATTGTTCCGGTGTCAGAGAAGAGCAGTTTGGGCATAGCTGTCAAATTTGAATTATAGTGTGATTAAATCCAGTGATTCTGAATGCGAGTTACAAGGAGCAGGAAGAAATGAAAATCTGGAGCTCAAATTTTGGCTTCGATCACTTGCCTTGTGGGTGCCGCTTGTTGAGGGCTGGTTTGAAGGTCTGGCTAAGAGCAGAGTCTGCAGTAAGAGTCGGTGGGTCCGAATTCTGGCTCATGCTGGCTCTGTGAGGGAGCGTGAGTGAGCAGTTACCTTTTTTGGTCATCAGTTTTCTCATCTGCAAAGTGGAAATACTATCACCGCTTTTGTTCGCTGCTGTATTCCTTGCACCCAAAGTGGTATACAGGGCGCATAGTATGGGCTCAATAAATATACGAAAAAATACGAATGAATGAATTACTTGGGGTGAATGAAATAGAAATAAGTTATGGAAAACTTGATATTAACAAAACTTTGTTTACAAACTTCATTATTTTTAGGTTTGTTTTGAAATTTCTTGTGTGTATGCATCTTTTTAATATTTAATGTTTGGAATATTCCCTGAGCCACTGTTTCTCCTAAGAAGAATTAGGGAACACATTGGCCTTTCCCTCTGTTTAATTTCACTCAGTTCTTTGCAAATGTACCAAGAAAGTGATGTTAGGGTTTGCAGTTACTGTGTGGTTGAGGAAAAGGAACAAGGCATCAGAAACCCTCAGCTGCACTATATGTTTTGTCCACAAGATGGCGATCCTACCCCATAGAAGATAGATTCTTGCCGTTCCCCAGTTTTTTTCAGAGATCTGTGTTTTTTCTTGGTTTGTCTTTTTGATTGTGCTTGTCTCTGCTTCTGCCTGTTTCTTTGAGATTTTTGCTTTCTGTTTTCACCTCTCTTTCTACCTTTCTGTGCAAAGAGCAGACCAGCTAGGTTTTAGTGAATGATGTACTTTTTTTTTTTTTTTAAATTTCCTATTACATAGCTGATCAGATCACTCTGCTATTTATTGCCTGATCAAACACTAATTCTGTGTGGGGTGGGGGTTGGGGTTTTCTGTGTCCTATTGGTACAGCCTTAGAGAAACTTGACATCAAGGTAGGTGATTTTTTTAGTCTATATATAGCTACTATAATCCCATTATTGCCACTATAATCCCATTATAGCACGATTTAATTACACAGAATACATGCACTGGGTGAGATCATTATTATGATTTTCACTTTTACACCAAAAGTCTGACAAGAGGTAGTTCTGCTATAGCCGATAGTTTAGGTACTGTTCTAAATACCGAGGCATAAAGGACCCCGTAGTCCCAACTGTTTGCATTGTGTTTAAATTTCATTACTGGATTTAAATGGTGGGTTTTTTTTTTTTTTTTTTTTTTTTTGTTTGTTTGTTTTTTTTTTAAGATTGGGCCTAAGCTAAAATAACATGGCTGGGTAAGCAGGGGACAATCTAATCATCTGGTCGTTACTTGAAATGAAAAGTTTGGCAATTTTTTCCATGAAAATGACTGGTTTGGGGCCAGGTGGCTTTAGAGTCGGCCTCACCTGGCCTGAGTGACTCTTCCGGTCCCAGGACTCTGTTAACTGCCCTCCTAATGGGAGGCCAGTGGGCCTGCCCCCTGCCTCAGGGTCTGCGGCTATGCACATGGCCCTGGGCTCTGAGGAGCTGCCCCGCGCCCACGGCCAGCTGTGTGTTCACGAGGCGCCGCTGTGCGCCAGCCAATGCCAGCACCTGGAGGCCCGCGCAGATGCTGCTGCAAAAGGTCGGAAAGCCCACGTAAAAGTGGCACTTAAAAAAAAAAAACCAGTATATGAGCCTTTAACGGTTTATTACCTCTTAGGGTTTGAAACCCCAAATAGAGACAATATTTCTTTGCCCAAATTATTATGCTTTCCAAACTGGGGGGGGGGGGGGACCCGAAATTAAAGATAAAACATCCAGCTATATAAAAGGTTATGCAACACTGAACTGCGGGACGCGTCAGAATTGCTTACAACCTGGGATGTGGCGCGTTCCAAACCTGGCCAAGGCGGGAGGCTTAGAGCGAGCACGCTGGAATTCCGGAATGCAACATCCATGATTATACCCTGCAGATGAGACAACCTTGACGTGGAAAGTACTCAGCAGTTTGGTTGGTTCCACTCCCTTCAAAGCCGCTCACTTCAATACTGTTTCTTTCCATTGAAGTTAGTCCGTTTGCACTGTTGTTCAGGGCCTGCGGTCTGTATTCTGGGCACTGAGCGGGATGCAAAGAAATGTAGGGCTGAGCTGAAACTTTCCCGTACTGGGGCCGCCTCCCCTCCAGGTCTGCTCTCTTCCACCCTGCGCCATACCCTGGAAGCCCGGCATAGATGGGCCGCGGCACCGCTGTGCGGTGCCCTGTGGCTTCCCACTGCTTGCAGTGGGCGACACTGGCGGGAGATGGGTGGGCAGGGGAGAGCGTTGGGGGTACTTACCCCCTGCCTACCTCCTGAACTGCTGGCTCCTGGCAGCAGTAGCTTCTGCTTGGGCATCCTTCTCCATATAGCCTTTCGTCTGAGTAGATCCCGACTGAAGCTCCCCCCTACCCTTTATGCGTAGTAGCAAGTACCCCCCACTGTGTTCTTGTCCTCAGATGCTGCTCCTGCCCTGCTCTTTCCTTAGGCTGGGCCCACTGTTTGGAAAATACTCCTCTTACTCACCTGGTTTTGATTACTCAGCTTGTGTCCTACAGAGAACCCGGCAGATGCCCTTAAGCAGCCTGCAGCCCGAGTTTGTGAATTCACTTACATTTAAGTGTTTATTATGGGGCACGTGACTAGGTGCCGGGTCCGGGAGTATAAACCCCTGTCAACATGGCAGATATAATTCCAACCCTCAGTGAAAGCACAGAAATTAAATTAGGGATTGTTAAGCTCTGCACTGGGTATGTGACAGGTCATGAAAGTACTTGGGGGACCTTTTCTTGTCTCGGGCTGGCGGCCTCCCTGAGGGAGTGAGGCTTAAAGTGAAATACAAAGAAAGAGCAGGCATGGATTAGGTGAGGGATGGAGGCCAGTGTGGCAGCCCTGGGCTAGTGGAGAGTGTGCCAGAGCGAGGAGATGCGCGTGTGAAGACCAGATACAAGGAGTGGGGTCCCCTGGAGCAGGGTGAACATTCAGCATGGCCAGGATGGGAGAGATGAGAGGGAGATGTTGGTCCATTGGCAGGCCAGGCCAGATGCCAACCTCATATCCTCTGTTAAGAGGTTTGGAGTTCATCCTAAGGGTGTGGGAAATCCTGGACAAATTTTGAAGCACTAGGATGTAAGCTTTAGAAGGAGTCCTCTGGCTGCAGGCTAGAGAATGGCTGGAGGGAACGGGAGGCAGAGAAGTGGGGGTGGAAACCTCGTGGGACAGGAATTAAGAGAAGCTGGTGGGTTAAGAGGCATTTGGTCATGTTCTCCTTATTCTGACTCCCTTGCTCAGCTCCTGTGATGGGTAAGCACTGGAGGCTTCTTTCCAGAGTCGCTTAGTTGCTCTGGTAGAAGCCCCAGCAGCAAAGGGCTTTGGAGGACCATCTCAGTGATGGGCAAGAAGAGGGTGTGGAAGAAGTGGATGCACAGTGAGACCCTGTAAATCAGGGCGCACCAGGGAAAGAGGGGTCTGCAGTGCGCTCCACACGGGGCTCTACCAGAAAAGCAGGGGCAGCCAACAAGGGGAGACTTGCACCTGCTAGTCCTGGTTCTTTCCCTCCCTCCCTCTTTCCCTCCCTTATCTATCTATCTATCTATCTATCTATCATCCTTGTCCCTCAAAGAAAAAGAGCTAGGTCTGAAAGAGAGAGAGCAGGTAAGTGGCCCAGAAGCCAAGCCAAAACGCTCCATCTTCACTCCCACTTAGAGAAGGTGCAGACCCTCTAAGTGGTGGTCTTAAGTGTGACCCCCTCCACCTGAGCTGGGACAGTGCCTAGCGCTGGATCAAGGGAGAGCACTGAATCAGAGAAGAAATTCTGTTTTAAAATGGAAGGACCAAGGCGCCTGGGTGGTTCAGTAGGTTAGACATCTGACTCTTGATTTTGGCTTAGGTCATGATGTCAGGATCCTGGGATCCAGCTCTGCTTCCAACTTTGTGCTCAGCACCAAGCCAGCTTGGGATTCTCTCCCTCTGCCCCTCCCCCCATGCCCATTCTCTCTCAAACAAAAAAAAAAAAAAAATCTTCAATAAAAATAAATAAAATGAAAGGACCCAGTTTTCAAATGACTGAAAGTGTCCAGAAATTGTAGAATATGTTCAGGGTGTCAAAATGGGGGGTGAGGGGGGAGATTTCAGAGTAGGGTGAGAATGGAATGGAAGAACGGTTTTGGGTTTTGCCCCACTGAGATTGAACTTCTCAGTAAACACACACACATATACACACGTATGTAAATACATATAAACTTAAATGTGCATAAATTTAAAAAATTTTATTTATATGTGTGTTTGTGTGTATATATATATATATATATATACATGTAGCAATGTGCATGTATATATGTGTACACATTTTCCTGTAGATAATCACTGTAAAAACTCTAAAAGAAGAAGACAAAAACCATCCTGTCACCCAATAACTTCATCATCACATTTTATCATACAAATGTATTTTAAAACTCTTCCCCATTGAGATACATTGTATAGACATCACTTAAGACATTTGGTACAAATTCCCAAAGTGTTCCCTACACTGTCTCTGGGCCCTCACTGTTTACCCCGCTGTAATTGTACTGATACTACTTCAGACTTGTTTATCGATATAGTGAGTAAGGAAAAGAAGCTTATAATTCCCTCAGTTTATATTTATCATTAGAGAACCTAGATTTTTTTATTAGATGTTTTCTGTCCATCCATATTACCTCTTCTCTGATCTGACTGTGACTGTTGTATATTTTAAAAAATTGAAGTGTTTGTTTATTTTTGTTTTAGGAGAAATATGCATATACTAGACTATTCACCTTGCATAATGTGTTTTGGAGATACTTTTCTTGTTTGTCTTTGAATTCAATTTATAGTAGTTTCTGTGCCCCAGCTGTTTTTAATTGGTATCCAGTCAAACATATCAATAATTTCTTTTGAGGTGCTTCCTTTGTTTTTTCTGCTTAGAAGGGCTTTCCTCATTCCTAGAGCAGAAAAATCTTGCCTATATTTTATTCTGTTTGGTTTATTGGTTTATTTTTAAACGTTAAACTCTTTCATCTACACTGAATTAATATTGATTTACGTTCAGTAGTAGGGGTCTGCTCCCCTCACAGTTTAACCAATTACCAAGTAACATTTACTGAAAATTTATTCTGATTTAGATCCATTAATGGTTCCCCCTCTGCCCCCCCCACCTGCCCCGCCATTGCTGAGAAGCGCTATAACGTAGGGTGAAGGACACAGATTTTATGGTGAAATCCTCCCCAGTGCCCTGCGCACCCCCCCCACCCCTGCGCATACTCCCTTCCCCCTGGGATAAAGTAGCCTAACAGTATCTTAGGAGGGCCATGAAAAGGATTAACAGAGATAAGGCATCTATACCGCCTCATTTGTAAGCGCTAAAGCACTTAAGTAGTATCCTTTTTTAAAAACATTTTTTTAAAAGATTTTATTTATTTATTTGACAGAGATCGCAAGTAGGCAGAGAGGCAGGCAGAGAGAGAGGGGGAAGCAGGCTCCATCCCAGGACCCTGGGATCATGACCTGAGCCGAAGGCAGAGGCTTTAACCCACTGAGCCACCCAGGCGCCCCTACTTAGTAGTACCCATTTGCCTGAAAGCATTCTGCATTGGACCCTGATAATCCGAGGACGTTACACAGCACTGGTTTTCTTAGTAACTCACTTTACGTTTTGTGTATGTTTCAGTTATAATTTCTCTACACAATGTCTACTTTTGTCACAGAGTTGTTTGTTTTTTTAGTCTTAGTTGAGAATGAGCCTCTGTTTCTCTGTTTCCCTGTTTGCCTCTCTCTCTCTCTCTGTGTATGTGTGTGTGTGTATGTATGTGTGTGTATGAACATGTACTTATATATGTGCACACTCATAAGTGTGTGTGGAGAGAAAGAGTGAGGGAAACAGAGAGAGAGGGAGGGAGGGAGAGGGACACACAGAGAGAGGGAGAGACAGAGAGAGACACAGAGAGACAGAGAGAAAGTGCTTTAAGACTCTAAGGGGCTACACGAGCATAAGGTACATTTTTAAAGATTTCCTTGAAGGACTGGAAGCATAGACCATCTTTAGAGACCAGGTTCTTAGTTATATTCTTGAATTGGCTTTATTAAACCGAGAAAAATCTGACCTATTACGTATCTGCTTGGTTTCAAGTAACAGAAACGGGCTCTGGTTAACTTGTGCAAAGAGGGAATTTACTGGAAGGACATGGTGTTGCTCAAGGAACAGGAGGGAGGCTGATGCGCAAGCCTGCGCAGCTGTCTGCATGCTGTGGGGGCAGCGGCGGGGGAAGAGCAGGAACTGATTCAGTATTTTCCCCTACACACTCTTTTCCCTGAGAAAAAAATGTAACTGTGTTCAGTTTGGGTTTGTTTTTTATCATTATGATATATGTGATACATTTGATCATTTCGTCTTTTTTTTGTCATTGAAGATTCGAGTTGTAGGGGGAGGACGTCTATGACCCCAGCTTCTGTCATGTGCTTGCCCGTTGGTTAGAGATTTGTAGGGGGATTTACTGGCAGTGCAGGGGGAGCTCCCAAAAAGGAAATTGGAATGACATTCATATAAAAACAGAGACGTAACTATTGGGGGTCCTACACACAGCAAGTGTCACAAAGCCGTGTCAGGTCTGTTTCCCGGTCCAGTGTTAGGGGAGCCCTGACAGAGGGAATTAGTCAAAACTAACAAAGTCCCAGCCCCTAGGATGTAGCCAGCATTGCCCTTGACCCCGACTCCACAACACCCCCTCTTGAAGAAGGAGGATGGTAAGTCGAGAGATGTATGGAGCTAATGCCCTGAGGGCCCATGAGGTCCAACCTTAGGGAAGATTTGGTGTTAAGATACTGGAGCCCAGGACCCACAAGCCCACAAGCAAATGCCAGATTCACCACAGCTGAGAAATGACAAAGGAGGAACACAATTACTTTTTCGAGGACTCAAGACTTTTCTGCTTGAGCATAATTAAATCTCCTTAAGTCTGTTTCTAAAGACAAGAAATGGAAACATGAATTCATAAGGCTGTACCTTTCTCTCTGTGCATGGTCCTGAGGGAAGGTGATCCATTAGAAACACAGGCAGACATGCCAAGAGCAATAACGGGGCAGGCTCTGTGGGCTAAGCAGGCTGTAGTTAAAGGCTTTCCTTGAGAATCTTGCTCATTCATTAATTCTAGCCTTGGAAGGGGGCCAAGCCGTGTGGTTTCACCGCAGCAAGGGGCAAGATCCTAATGATTAAATGTTCTTTGTTGCCTTGCATTTCACTTTTTCTAGTAATGCACTTTGAAGAATGGAAAATTGAGTTTTCAATACTTTGTTGTTTGCTGAAGCTAAATCTAGAGGTAATTGAAGCCAGTTGAAAGCCGAAGGGAACAGCCAAGGTAAAGCTTGGTGCACAGAGGAGGCAGGAGGACTCAGGCTTGGTGCCTCCATGGATCATGCTGTCTCCTGTGCCATTTCTCCCTTTTTGTTATCTTGGAAACTGTAGTTGGAATCCGAGTTTGGAGAATTGGGTTATTCATTGGAAAATAATTCTTTTCAACGTTCTGTTTGGATCAATACTACTTTCGTGTGTGTAGAAGACAAAGGACCAGAGTAATAAGAAATGGTTTTTCAGTGGACAGTAATGCATCACTATTCTTTGCTTAAAGATCTTAGGAGACTAAGTATCCTTTTTGCTTTTTCTGGATGGCTAACCAAACCTTAATTTCACTAAATCTATATGCCCATTTGACCTCCATAAGAATACTTGGGACATCTTGAAGAAATGAAATGCTTCTTTTTGATGATACCCAAATAGATCAGTAATTTGAGCATATCTAATGGCTACCTGGATTAGTTCTTGGCACAGAGTTGCTGATCTCCAAATGCTAATTAAATGAATGAATAAATAGGCCACTTTCCTGAAACAACCCATAAATGTAGGAGGAAAATTCATTCAAAGAAGGATGTGACTGAGGAAGTAAAATCTTTTAGCCTGGTGGCCTTGTTAAAACATAGTTCTGATCTCTAAACTGGGTATGAAAGAGAATGTATTTGTAGGTGAGAAATTATCACTCTTTTAGACCAAACAACCATGGACTATGGGGTCTAGTTCCTACATCAATACCTCACTGCAGGACCAGAGTTTTCCATTTTGAGTTTCTTTAGGCTTGCTTTGGCCCTTGATTCAACCTGATTTCTGGCTGGGAAGAAAGTGAGGACTCAAGCAATAGCAGAACATCTGAGAGGTACGGTCAGTCTTCTGTATTTTGCTCTTCATTCGATAGCTACACTTGGAATGTGTATAACACACAAAGCAATGTTGGGCATTCCAGCTAAGGACCTAGAGTATATATATAGGTGCCATTTCATATATTCTTTGTATATAGCTTTACGGAGGTATAATTTACATACCATAAAACTCACCTGGTTTAAGTATGTAAATCCATTGTATTTAGTGTCTTTATATAGTTATGCAGTCATCATCCCAGAATATTTTCATCACCCAAAAAAAGAAACCCCCACACCAGCCAGCTCCTTGTCTCCTCCGCCCCAGCCCTAGGCAACCACAAACCTACTGTCAGTCTCTACAGACCTGCCTATTTGGCATACTCCCACAACATGTGGTCTTTGTGTCTGGTTTCTTTGACTTAGCATACGTTGGGAGGTCTGTCTATTGTAGAATGTACTAGTACTTAATTTCTTTTTATTGCTGAATAGTAGTTGATAGCGTTTATCCCTTCCTCAGGTGATGGACATTTGGGTTGTTTTCACATTTTGGATATTATGACTCCAGCTGCTATAAATATTTGCATACACTGTTTTGCGTGGACATACGTTTTCATTGTGGGGGGTGTATCTCTAGGAATAGAATTTCTGGATCACATAGTAATGCTACGTTTAATCGTTTAATTTTTTAAAGAAACTTCCACAGTTACTGTGCCACTTTACATTTATGTTTGCTATGTTTTTATTTTTATTTTTTTTGTTTTTTTAAAGAATTTATTTATTTATTTAACAGACAGAGATCACAAGTAGGCAGAGAGACAGGCAGAGAGAGAGGAGGAAGCAGGCTCCCTGCTGAGCAGAGAGCCCGATGCGGGGCTCGATCCCAGGACCCTAGGATCATGACCTGAGCTGAAAGCAGAGGCTTTAACCCACTGAGCCACCCAGGCGCCCCTGCTGTGTTTTTATTTCAAGAAAAATTGAGAATCCATTTCAGGCCTTAAGGGATTTCTGTATTCATTGAAGCCCCAGTATGTGTATCAAGTGGTTCGCATGGTTTCCGTCACATCACACGTAAGCTTCATAGTAAGCCTATAGAGATGGATTATTACAAAGCCATTTAAAAATATGAAAGCTGAGGACTGGAGACATTCAGTGACCTGCCTGCCCAAGGCCACACAGAATGAGAGGCCCTTAATATGTGTCTATCAGGCTCTGAAGCTGGCTTTTGGTAACTGCACTTTATTTTTTATTTTTAAAATTTTTAAAATTTTTTTATTTTTTATAAACATATAATGTATTTTTATCCCCATGGGTACATGTCTGTGAATCGCCAGATTTACACACTTCACAGCACTAACCATAGCACATACCCTCCCCAATGTCCATTAACCCACCCCCCTCTCCTGATCCCCCTCCCCACAGCAACCCTCAGTTTGTTTTGTGAGATTAAGAGTCACTTATGGTTTGTCTCCCTCCCGATCCCATCTTGTTTCTTTTCTTCTTTTCCTACCCCCCCAACTCCTCATGTTGCATCTCCACTTCCTCATATCAGGGAGATCATATGG
>PISX010006313.1:77799-98676 GCA_004024625.1 Mellivora capensis
GCTGCATAGTATTCCATTGTGTATATATACCACATCTTCTTTATCCATTCATCTGTTGATGGACATCTAGGTTCTTTCCATAGTTTGGCTATTGTAGACATTGCTGCTATAAACATTCGGGTGCATGTGCCCCTTCAGATCACTACATTTGTATCTTTAGGGTAAATACCCAGTAGTGCAATTGCTGGGTCATAGGGTAATTCTATTTTCAACTTTTTGAGGAATCTCCATGCTGTTTTCCAGGGCGGTTGCACCAGCTTGCATTCCCACCAGCAGTGTAGGAGGGTTCTCCTTTCTCCACATCCTCGCCAGTATCTGTCATTTCCTGGCTTTGTTAATTTTAGCCATTCTGACTGGTGTGAGGTGATATCTCATTGTGGTTTTGATTTGTATTTCCCTGATGCTGAGTGATGTGGAGCACTTTTTCATGTGTCTGTTGGCCATCTGGATGTATTCTTTGCAGAAATGTCTGTTCATGTCCTCTGCCCATTTCTTGATTGGGTTATTTGTTCTTTGGGTGTTGAGTTTGATAAGTTCTTTATAGATTTTGGACACTAGCCCTTTATCTGGTTTAAAGCCCATTTCACCCTTTTATTTTATTTTATTAAGATTTTATTTATTTATGAGAGAGAGAGAGCGAGCAAGTGAGCGCACAGAGAGAGAAGCAGGTTCTCTGTTGAGCAGAGAGCCCAATTTGGAGCTTGAACCCAGGACCCTGGGATCATGACCTGAGCTGAAGTCAGATGATTAACCAACTGAGCCACCCAGGCGCCCTCATTTCATCCTTTTAGTTGTGGAGGTGCACATTCCAGACCTATGGGGTGCCCTCTGAGACTGGATGAGAGGCAGACTCCACCCACATCTTGACCTTCACTACTGTATTAAATGATGGGCCTGGGTGTCAGGAGGAGATTTTTGCTTGGTCACTGTGGGGGTTCTAAACTGAAGAGAATAAAAGGCTGTTGTCACCTTATAGAATGTGGTGAACCCTCACGTGAGCCAGGTGTCACATTGAGCGATCATGTCTGACACACTCAGACTTTCCCTCTTTATTCAGAAGAGTGGGTTCGGTGATGCGGGCTGTGATGAGCACTAGGTGATGATGGGATTGTTGAATCACTAGACTGTATGCTGGAAATTAAGAAAACACTGTTGGTTAAAAAAATAATAATATGGATGTCCATCAACAGATGAATGGATAAAGAAGATGTGGTATATACAACACAATGGAATACTACGCAGCCATCAAAAGAAACGAAATCTAGCCATTTGCAACGACGTGGATGGAACTAGAGGGTATTATGCTTAGTGAAATAAGTCAGAGAAAGACAATTATCATATGATCTACCTGATATGAGGAAGTTGAGAGGCAACGTGGGGGGTTTGGGAGGTAGGAAGGGAATAAACAAAACAAGATGGGATAGGGAGGGAGACAAATCATAAGGGACTCTTAATCTCACAAAACAAACCGAGGGTTGCCGGGGAAGGGGGGTAGGGAGAGGGTGGTGAAGTTTTGGACATTGGGGAAGGTATGTGCTATGGTGAGTGCTATGAAGTGTAAACCTGGATATTCACAGACCTGCACCCCTGGGGCTAATACTACATTATATGTTAATTAAAAAATTAAAAATAAAAAAAATAGCAAAAAAAATAGGCATTGGAGTTTCCCCCATTGTATAGATTGGGAACTACTGGGTTACACAGCTAGAATAGGTGACAGAGCTGGGATTTAAACATATGCAACTGGTCCCAAATCCCGAGCTCATAAGCACAATGCTGTGAAATCCCTTCAGAAGCAGAACCACTGGGAACTTTCCTCTGATATAAGACTCCACCATAAAAAATTGGTCTGTGGTTACTTTGAAAATAGGGGTTTCTAAATCTATGAGCAGTAAATGCAATTTTAGTTTTCTACTTCAAAGTAGACTATGAATAGAATTATAGCTTTTTAGTCTTGACAAATGTCACCATTTTATGGTAAAGTTTTTGGGAGAAATGTTATGTTCCAAGAGCTTACAAGTACATTCAATCTTTGTGTCAAAAGCCAAAACCTTTTTCTCTTAGAGGAGTGTTTTATTGTGGAATTCCTGGATAATCCACAGCAAGGATTATCTGGAAAGTGGGATAATCTGATGATGGTATCACCCAGGCCAAAATCACAGCCCACAGGACATCTTGGGACCCTTGGTGGCATTGTGAGGAAGACTGCTCAATTCTGCTCCTGGGGTAATGAGGGGAAGACATTCTGAGAGGTGATCTCAGAACTTGGCTTTAAGGGGCTGTCCAGGGAGCTGGAAGGGCACCAGGAAGTTGTCCAGGCCAGAGACTGAGGAGCTGCAGGCCCTCATCCAACACATGCTCTGTCACCCAGTTGTCAGGAGGGAGCTCTTTAATTCTGGATCATGGTTTTTTGTTTTTTTTTTTTAAACTATCAGATAACAGAACTCACTCCATAGAGTTGTTTTGAGGATGAAATGATTTGGGACACGTACAGCACTTGGGGGCAATAGTGGGCCCCTAGGTGGCTCTTGTAATTATCAGTTTAAAATCTTGGACTTCGGAGGCAGGGAGACCTGGGTAGAAATCATGGATCTGGTAATTACTTTTCAGTCTCGAGAAGCCTGAAGATATACAACTATTTGTGCTCCTCATTGTATAGCTAGGAGGTGGTTGCCAAACCAGATCTACATTTGCCATTTCTTCCTGGAGTTAAGGGAGGCCATGTGACTGAATTCTAGAACTATGGAAACTTAGCAGACATGGCACACACCACTCCCACACCTGGCCCACTCATCTTCCCATGTCCTGGCCTCCATCCTCTTTCTCCTCCCTGTTTTTTTTTTTTTTTTTTTAGCATTTATTTTTTATTTTTTTTATTTTATTAATTTATACAGTATTGTTTGTTTCAGGAGTACAAGCCTATGAATCATCAGTTTTCCACAATTCACAGTGCTCACCATAGCGCATACCCTCCCCAATGTCCATCACCCAGGCATCCCCTCCCTCTCACCCTCCTCCATCCAGGAGCCCTCAGTTTGTTTCCTGGATCAAGAGTCTCTTATGGTTGGTCTCCTCCTCCCTGTTTTGTTAAAATATCCATGTTGACGGAGAATCTGGCCATTTGGGTCTCTGCTTTCTGTTCACCAATCCAAGTGATCAACTTATTTTGTTGTTTTAAAAGATTTATTTATTTATTTGGTGAGGGGGGCAGGAGCAGGTGGAGAGAATCTTCCAGCAGGCTCCTGCTGAGCATGGAAATGGACGTGGGGCTCAGTCTCACAACCTCTGAGATCACTGAGATCATGACCTGAGCTGATCTCAAGAGTCTGAGGCTTAACCCGCTGAGCCCTCCAGGCATCCCACAAGATGCAAGCAGTGGTTCTGCTGTGTCTGTGCCATTACACAGTTTCGGGTCTACATGTTAGAGCAGTTAGATTTGATGTTGTAGGAGGTTATGGAGAGGATGTAGCCTTTTAACCTGCAAGATGGTCCTGGGGCACCTGGAGGCTTCTCACCCCCTCCCATCCTTGTAACGTATAACCCACTCACCATTCCCCTGGGCTGAGTCCTTTCAAGAATTCAGCCTGGAAAGAGTGAGGTGTAGTTGAGACTTTCTGGCCGGTGTATGTGACTGAACCCCATTAAGGCCTCTATATAAACATTTAGGATTTTGGCAGCTGGGTGTCGAGATCGAGTGGCCTTGTGGCTACCCAAGACAAGCATCGGATGTAAGTTCCCTTGCTTATTAACACCGCCATTCACCAATCTGGGGTCTCTACTTGTCCTCCGGTAAGGGTGAGGGGGCGGTTTCAAATTTGCTCTGGGAAATTGCTGAGACTGGGGAGCCAGTCAGGAGACAGAGAAATAGGTCTTGGGGGAGAGGCATCTGCAGGAAATCTGTGAGGAGAGGTGACCCATGTTTTCGGCACTTGTGGACCAGATCTGAGTCCCAGACTACAAATGCTTAAATGTGGCTGGTCTGATGTGCTTGTTGGAGTAACTTCGCAGAGCAGGCTCAGCAAATGGCAACCAGGCTGCACCGTGGGCTGGCCTCCACCGTGGGCAGGCCTCCACCGTGGGCAGTTCAGCCTGATGCCCATGTGGGACTAGAGGCTGTCTCCAGTGAGAAAGTGGGAAGAAGAGCTGAGGTTAGAGGAGGATGCGCCGGTGTCCACGACTCTCCTGGCTTCAGAGCTGGCTGACAAGGTGGGAGAGCTGGTGGTAAGTGGGAGAACTTAGTGCACCAGTTTTGCAAAGCTAGGAGGGCGCAAACTGGCACAGATTAAGGTCTGAGCACTTAGGACAAAGCCCGAAGCTGAAAAGTGGGTCTCTGGGAAAGTGAGGAGAGCCTCAGAGGAGGATGTTGTGATTGACAGTGAGATGGGGAGGAAATGCCCTGAGCCGTCTGACTGACCTCTACTACAAAGGAAAGCAAGAGTACAGCTACAACAACCCCAGCCAGCAGGCCAGCCGCCTGTTCAGGATGGGTTCATAATGAGGGAATATACCCCCCACAAGTTTATTGATGTAGCTGCCAAGTTCTGGCTTAATGCCAGGGAAAGCACGGAGGCACAGTTTGTGCGGCTATGGGATACACTTGATATGTGACCTTGGGCAATTATTTGTCTTCTCTGAACTTCAGTCTGTAAAATGAGGGCAACCATTCTTACTTTGCCATTTCATTATAAGGATTAAACATGATCAAATATATAATTTGCAGCACAGTCAGGTGGTGGTTGTTATTATTCTTCCTATTATTTATATCTAACTTTCATCCAAGAGGTGAAGTATTTGGAGGCATTTAATGTTCCACTTATGTGATTCCTGTAAAAATCCCTTTTTCCCCAATTCTGTGCTGGTCCAAAGTAGAGGGAAATTCTAATTATCCCTGTTTTCAATTATTCCCCAGACTGAGACCCTTTCTGCCTAGAATCTCAACTCCATGAGAGTTGGGATTGGGTCTTGTCTCTTCTTCTGCCATAGCAGCTAGCTGACTTTCTTGTACGTAGCAGGGGATTAACAAATGTTTCTTGTTTTTTTTTTTCTCTTTTTCTAGTATTTATTCAGTACTTACTATGTTCCCATCCCCATATTTATTGAGTACTTACTATGTTCCCATCATCATATTTATTGAGTACTTACTATGTTCCCCTCACCATATTTATTGAGTACTTACTATGTTCCCATCCCCATATTTATTGAGTACTTACTATGTTCCCATCATCATATTTATTGAGTACTTACTATGTTCCCCTCACCATATTTATTGAGTACTTACTATGTTCCCATCATCATATATGGATTCCATCTTCTTGCATTACCTTCAAACATACGATCTCATATGAGCCTCACTGCAGTGTTATGAAAGTGAGCAGTATTATTTTCCCATCATAGAGCTGATGCAATGAGGTACTGAGAGGTGAGTTATATGCCTGGGATCACATAACAATAGTAGCAGAACTGGAATATGATTCTAGGTAATCTGGCTTCCGAGTTACTGTTCTTCCTCTCATAAACAAATAATGTAATTTTTAGCTTATTGAGGACATATCATGTAAACACTAAACTTTTCACAGGTGGTAAACCCACTTATTACTCATTACAACCATGCAAAGATTGAAATAGTGCATTAAGTGGAGTTGTGTTATTAAAAAATACAAAAGGAAGCCTTAGTATTATCTTTGGAGAACTACTTAGAGCAGAGGAAAAATCTACCCATGCACATTTGGGAGTCATTTGGAAAAAACCTGGCTATGCATATTGTTCCAGAAACTCCTCACTCCTTGTCCATTCCTTCAACGTTGTTTGAGCACCAATTGTGTGTCAGGCACTGGACTAGGAGCTAAGGATACAACCAAGAAGTCAGACCCTGCCCTCAAGGCCTTTTCTTTCTAGTGGGAAATGGAGATGTATAAACTTAGTGAACTTGAGACATATTGGAGCAAGAGCCAGCTGAATTCATTATGCCAGGAACAGTTGGACTTAACACGGCCAGTTTATGCAGTCAAAAGCAGCCAAGTAGGAGGTAACAACTGTGCTTATACATAAAATGGATGATTTATGAGTGTTTTTTGTTGGGGGGGGTGAGGAAGTGAGAGAAACAAATGTGATTTACAAGTATTTGTTGGGTTCACTTATTTTAACATTTCCCATATGTTCAGAAGACAACATACATGGAATGTATTTTCTCAGTTACATACTGAAGGCTCTGGCAGACCTTCCTATTTATTCCTTGTATTATGCAGTCTCTTGTGATGTCTGCTAATATTTGTTACATGTTTGTCCAAAAACACCAGCAACAGCAAAACACAGACAGAGTCTTTAGTGGTTTATAGTCCACTTTTTCTCGGAGGTATATTTGCTAAAAGGAAGTAAATTAAAACTTTGGAGTCAAAAACTCCAGACCACTAAGGTCTGTAGGACAGCTAATAAGATCTTAGATTTCTAGAGTGCTTTGGAAGCCTTCACTGATTGCTGATCTCCTGCCCTATGGAATAATCTTGAGAAATTTGCAAAGCAAATAGTATATTCATTTTCAAGAGAAACAAGAGAAGTTAAATTCCTTGTCTCAGATCAGATCAATAGTGAGCTGCAAAACTGTGAATTGAACCAAGCTTTTTCGGTACAACCCTTCTACTCTAATACACTGTAGTTATCTCGATTTGAATTATGGCCAGAAACCAATATTTTCATTTTTGTCTTCTATTCTTGAATCAGAAAACTTCCACTTTATTAAATTTCTTGCAAAGTGATGCTTTGGGTATTTTTAAAAATATATTTTATTTATTTATTTGACAGAGAGAGAGAGAGAGAGAGAGAGAGAAACAAGCAGGGGGCACAGCAGAGAGAGAAGGAAAAACAGGCTCTCCACAGAGCAGGGAGCCCGAGATGGGGCTTCATCCTAGGACCCTGGGATCATGATTGAGTGGAGGGCAGATGCTTAACCCACTGAGCCACCCAGGCACCCCATGCATTGGGTATTTAAACAGATCCTACGCAGGCATTTTTTTTTTAACTTAAATCCAATTTAGTTAACATATAGTGTATTATTAGTTTCAGGGACGGAATTTAATGATTCATCAGTTGCATATAACACTCAGCGCTCATTACATCAAGTGCCTGCCTGCATGCCCATCACCCACTACTTGAGCATTTTAAAATTGTTTTTCTGGTTTCTACCCATCTACCAATTAAAAATGGATGCTTTTCTGAGTATTTTATGGAAAACATGTAAGAAGATTTTCTGGCTGAGTTTACCTGAGCTTGCTCGGCTCTTGGCAAGGATTATGTGTTTCAGACCCGTCTACACCTCAATAGCCAAGCAGTTTGACTGGAACAAACATTCAGTGACATGGGCAGCTCGAGGTAGGTCCTTCCATTCCTACCATGACATCCATGACTTCACCTTGCTGACAGCTCCCCTGCCTAGAATGTGTTAGTGGGGGTCTTGCATGTTCATGCTTGGCGAGGCCAAAAACAATCTTCCTAAGCTTGGCATTGAGTTCTCCAGGAGTGATGCATGAATATTTATAACCCATCTACCCCCACTTAGATGTGGAGTCTAAAATAGTCAGCCTCATAGAAGCAGAGTTGAATGGTGGTTGCCGCGGGCTAGGGGGCAGGGGTAATGGGGAAATAATGGTCAAAGGGTATTAAATTTCAGTTATGCAAGGTAAGTAAATCCTGGAGACTCCTATAGAGCATAGTGCTGGTAACTAACAATACTGTATTGTATACTGAATATATCCTAAGAGGGTAAATATTCTGTTAAGTATTCTTACCACATGCGTGCGCGCGCGCGCGCGCACACACACACACACACACACACACACACACACAATAATAATGTTAAAGAGGGGCAGGAGGGAATTTTGGAACGTGATGTATATGTGTATGTTCTTGATGATGGTGCTGGTTTTATGGCTGTAGATTTATCCCCAAACTCACCAAGTCAAATACATAAATATGCACGGTTCCTTACACGTCAATCATACCTCAGTAGTTTAAGGAAAAAAATCCCATAAATTCCCAGCAGTTCTCTTATTCTATTCTATTCTATTCTAATTTCAGTATAGTTAATATACAGTGTTATATTAGTTTCAGGTGTATAATATAGTAATTCAACAATTCCTTACATTACTCAGTGCTAATCATGGTAAGTGTACTCTTATTCCCCTTTGCCTATTTTACCCATCCCCCAACCCACTTCCCCTCTGGTAACTTTGTTCTCTATAGTTAGCAGTCTGTTTTTTGCTTGTCTCTCTTATTATTTGTTCATTTGTTTTGTTTCTTAAATTCTTATATGAATGAATCATATGGTATTTGTCTTTCTCTGACTGACTTATTTCACTTAGCATGATAACCTCTAGATCCACCCACTTTACTGCAAATAGCAAGATTTAATTCTTTGTAGCTGAGTAATAATCCATTGTATGTGTGTGTGTGTACATATATATACACATATATGTGTG
The DNA here is from genome assembly GCA_004024625.1 of Mellivora capensis. Taxonomy (NCBI): domain Eukaryota; kingdom Metazoa; phylum Chordata; class Mammalia; order Carnivora; family Mustelidae; genus Mellivora; species Mellivora capensis. Next base: position 86,271 of record PISX010006313.1, read on the forward strand.
TGTGCATATATATATATATACATATATCATCTTCTTTATCATTTAAGACACTTGGGTTACTTCTTTAATTTGGCTATTCTAAATAATACTGTGATAAACCCAAGGGTGCATATATTTCTTTGAATTAGTATTTTCATATTCTTTGGGTAAATACCCAGTAGTGGAATTACTGGGTCATAGGGTAATTCAGTTTTTAACTTTTTGAGGAACCTCCATACTGTTTTCTACAGTGACCACACCAGTTTGCATTCCCACCAACTGTGTACAAGTTGTTTCTTGTATTTTTTATTTTAGCCATTCTGAAAGGTGTGAGGTGATATTATTGTGGTTTTGATTTGCATTTCCCTGATGACTAGTGATGTTGAACATCTTTTCATGTGTGTCTTTGGCTAACTTGCATGACTTTGGAGAAGTGTCAGTTCATGTCTTCTATTTTATAATTGGATTAATTGGGTGTTGGCATGTTGGATTGTGTAAGTTCTTTATATATTTTGGATACTAGCCCTTTATTGGATATGTCATTTGCCTATATCTATCTTCTCCCATCCTCCCATTGGCTTTTAATTTTTTTGATGGTTTCCTTTGGTGTGCAGAAGCTTCTCATTTTGAAGGAGACACAGTAGTTTATTTTTGCTTTTGTTTCTCTTGCCTCAGGAGACATACCTAGAAAAATGTTGCTATGGCCTGTGCTCTTGTCTAGGGTTTTTATGGTTTCAGGTGTCACATTTAGGTCCTTAATCCATTTTTAGTTTATTTTCGTGTAGAGTGAAAGAACGTGGTCCAGTTTTACTCTTTTGCATGTAGTTGTCCAATTTTTCCAACACCATTTGTTGAAGAGACTGTCTTTTTCCAATTGCATATTCTTTCCTCCTTTGTTGAAAATTAATTGACTATATGATTGTGGGTTTATTTCTGGGCTCTCCATTCTGTTTCATTGACCTATTGTCTGTTCTTTTGCCAGTACCATACTGTTTCAATTACTATAGCTTTGCAGTTTATCTTGATATCTGGAATTGTGATACCTCCAGTTTTGTTCTTCTTTTTCAAGATTTCTTTGGCTATTTGGGGTCTTTTGTAGTTCCATACAAATTTTAAGATTATTTATTATAGTTCTGTGAAAAATGTTGTTGGTATTTTGATAGGGATTGCATTAAATCTATAGAATGCTCCAGGTAGTATGGACATTTTAACAATACTTGTTCTTCCAATCCATGAGCATGGGAAGTCTTTCCATTGGTGTTAACTTCAATTTCTTTCATAAATATTTTATGGTTTTCAGAGTACAGGTCTTTCATCATCTTGGCTAGGTTTATCCCTAGGTATTTTATTAATTTTTGGCGCAATTATAAATGGAAATGTTTTATTAATTTCCCTTTCTGTTACTTCATTATTAGTGTATAGAAATACAATGGATTTCTGTATATTGATTTTGTATCCTGTGACCTTATTGAATGCATTTATCAGTTCTAGTAGTTTTTTGGTGGTCTTTAGGGTTTTCTATATATAGTATCATGTCATCTGTAAATAATGGAAGTTTTACTTCTTTCTTACCAATTTGGGTTCATTTTATATTTCTTTTTCTTGTCTGATTGCTGTGGCTAGGATTTCTAGTTCATGGTTAAATAAAAGTGATGAAAGTAGACATTTTGTTTTGTTCCTAATCTTAGGGGAAATCTTAGGGGAAAGGCTCTTAGTTTGTCCCCATTGAGTATGAGTATTGAGTATTCTAGTTGTTTTTTTTTTTTTTTCATATATGGCCTTTGTTATATTGAAGTGTGTTCCCTCTAAACCTACTTTGTTGAGGGTTCTTATCATGAATGGATGTTGTACTTCATCAAATGCATTTTCTGCTTCTACTTAAATGATCATATGGTTTTTATATTTTCTCTTATTGATATGATGTATTACATTGATTTGCAAATATTGAACCACATTTGCATCTTAGGAATAAATTCCACTGGTTATGGTGAATGATTTTTTAAACGTGTTGTTGGATTTGGTTTGCTTATATTTTATTAAGGATTTTGCATCATCGGAGATACTGACCTACAGTTGTCGTTTTTGTAGTGTCTTTATCTGATCTTGGTATCAGAGTAGTGGTGGCCTTGTAGAATGAACTTGGAAGCATTCCTTTCCTTCAATTTTTAGATTAGTTTGAGAGGAATAGGTATTAATTCTTCTTTAAATATTTGATAGAATTCAGTTGTGAAGCTATCTGGTCCTAGACATTGGTTTGTTGGGAGTTTTTTCATTATTGATTCAATTTCATTGCTGGTAATCAGTCTGTTTAAATTTTGTATTTCTTATTGAAGAAGAAATTTTTGGGTTTGGGAATTTGTGTGTTTCTAAGATTTTGTCCATTTCTTCTAGGTTGTCCAATTTGTTGGCATACAGTTTTTCATAATTTCCCCTTATAATCCTTTGTATTTCTGTGGCATTAGTTATTATTTCCCCTCTTTCATTTCTGATTTTGTTTGAGTCCTCTCTCTCTCTCTCTCTCTCTCTCTCTCTTTTTTAATGATTCTAGCTGGAAGTTTATCCATTTTGTTGATCTTACTGAAGAACCAGCCCCTAATTTCATTGATCTCTTCTATTGTCTTTTTAATTTCTGTCTTATTTATTTCTGTTCTAGTCTTTATTATTTCTTTCCTTTTGCTGGTTTGGGGTTTTGTTCGTTCTTTTTCTAGCTACTGTAGGGCAAGGTTATGTTATTTATTTGAGGTTTTTCCTGCTTCTTGAAGTAGGCCTGTATTGCTGTAAATGCTCCCTTTGATGGTTTGTGCTGCATTTCAAAGATTTTGGACTGTTGTGTTTTTATTTTCCTTTGTCTCTATGTAGTTTTTTAATTTCCTCTTTGATTTCTTTGTCGACCCATTCATTGTTTAGTAGCATGTTATTTAACCTCCATGTATTCTTTCTAGATTTTTTCTTATAGTTGATTTCTAGTTTCATAGAATTGTAGTTGGAAAAGACACATGATATGAATCCAGTCTTCTTGAATTTGTTGAGACTTGTTTTATGGCCTAATATGAAATCTATTCTTAAGAATGTTCAGTGTGTTGGGGCGCCTGGGTGGCTCAGTGGGTGAAAGCCTCTGCCTTCAGCTCAGGTCATGATCCCAGAGTCCTGGGATCGAGCCCCACATTGGGCTCTCTGCTCAGTGGGAGCCTGCTTCCCCTTCTCTCTCTGCCTGTCTCTCTGCCTACTTGTGATCTCTGTCAAATAAATAAATAAAATCTTAAGAAATAAAGAATGTTCAATGTATACATTAAAGAAATATGTACTCTCCTGTTTTTTGATGAACCTCCTTGGCTTGATTTTGTTGGTGACTCTGTGCCTCCTGGATCTGGATTTCTGTTTCATTCCCAGATTTGAGAAGTTTTTGGCTATGACTTCTTCAAATAAATTTCCTTCCCCCTTTCTCTCTTTTCTCTTCTTGGGATCCTTAAGAGGTGAATGCTGTTATGCCTGATGTTGTTGCTGATTTTCCTAAGTCTACTTTCATTTTTTAATGTTTTTTTTCTCTCTTCTGTTCAGTATGATTGCCTTCCATTACTCCGTTCTCCAGGTTGCTGATCCGCTCTTCTGCTCCCTCTAGTCTACTATTTATTCCATCTAGTGGAGTTTTAATTTCAGTTATTGATTTCTTCATCTCTGATTGGTTCCTTTTTAAATGTTTTCTGTCTCTTTGTTGAGGGTCCCACTGAGGTGCTTCACTCAATTCTCAAGTCCAGTGCATATCTTTTTGGCCATTACTTTATTTATTTATTTTTTTTTGGAAGCAAGATTTTTAAAATTTGAATTTAATCAATTAACATATAATGTATTAACTGGCTACAGAGGTGGAGGTCAGTTATATATAATATATAATATAATATTATATAATACCCAGTGCTCATTATGTCATGTGCCCTCCTTAATGTCCATTATCCATATATCCCATACCCTCATCACCCTCCCTCCAGCAACCCTCAGTTTGTTTCCTGAGATTAAGAGTCTCTTATGGTTTGTCTCCCTCTCTGATTTCATCTCATTTGATTTTTTCCCTTTCTTCTCCTATGATCCTCTGTTTTGTTTCTTAAATTCCACATATCTGTGAGATCATATGATAATTGTATTTCCTGATTTACTTATTTCACTTAGCATGATACCCTCTTTCTACCCATGTCATTGAAATGGCAAGATTTCTTTTTTTTTTTTTATGGTTGAGTGGTATTCCATTGTATATATGAACCACATCTTCTTTTTTTTTTTTTTTTTTTTTTTTAAATTTTTTTTTTTTTTTTTTTTTTTTTTTTTTTTTTAAAGATTTTATTTATTTATTTGTCAGAGAGAGAGAGAGAGAGAGTGAGCACAGGTGGACAGAGAGGCAGGCAGAGGCAGAGGGAGAAGCAGGCTCCCTGCCGAGCAAGGAGCCCGATGTGGGACTCGATCCCAGGACGCTGGGATCATGACCTGAGCCGAAGGCAGCTGCTTAACCAACTGAGCCACCCAGGCGTCCTCGAACCACATCTTCTTTATCCATTCATCCTTTGAAGGACATCTGGGCTCTTTTGGCTATTGTGCACATTGCTACTATAAACATTGGGGTGTAGGTGCTCCTTTGGATCACTACACTTGTATCTTTGGAGTAAATACCCAGTAGTGCAATTGCTAGGTTGTAAGGTAGCTCTATTTTCAACTTCTTGAGGAACCTCCATACTGTTTCCAGAGTGGCTGCACAACCTTCCATTCCTTGTAGGAGGGTTCCCCTTTCTCCACATCCTCGCCAACATCTGTCATTTCCTGATTTGTTAATTTTAGCGATCTGACTGCTGTGAGGTGGTATCTCACTCTGGTTTTGATTTGTATTTCCCTGATATGGAGTGATGTTGAACATTTTTTCATGTGTCTGTTGGCCGTTTCTATGTCTTTGGAGAAATGTCTGTTCATGTCTTCTGCCCATTTCTTGATTGGATTATTCGTTCTTTGGGTGTTGAGTTCTCCAACAGGCATATTACTTATCTCTGTTTCATTTAGCTCTCTTGCTGTGATTTGTCCTGTTCTTTCATTTGAGACATATTCCTCTGTCTCCTCATTTATTTGTGTTGTTTCTATGCTAAAAAAGTCAACTACATCTCCTGCTCTGGAAGTAGTGCCTTATGAAAAAGACATCCTGTAGTGCCCTGCAGTGTGATGTCCCCTGTTCGCCAGAACCTGGCGCTTCAGGGGTTTCTCTTATGTATGTTGAGTGAGCCCTACTGTTGTGGCTGAACAACATTTGCCTTCAGTCTAGTTGTCTGTAGAGGGTCTCTTTGCCCATTGTGGGTTTGGTTCCTGTGTTATTAGTGGGCTAGTCTGGAGCCACTTTGGGCTTGAGTTGAGTCAGATGAGGGATTTGCCAGAGATGCAGTAGCATCAAACTACAGGGCACTTACCCTGTGTTGTCCCTTGGCAAGCTTTCATTGGTGGCTGGAGCCTGCAGTCAGACCTGATGTCTGCCCCTAGCCCACTGCTGGACCACAGTTGGACTGGTGTGTGTGGTTATCTTTCTCCCTCTGAGGGCAGAAGTCACTTTCGAGTGGTGCTGGTCCCTGTTGGAGCTGCTTGCATGCAGCCAGGCTTGTGACACTGCTCTGGATGGACTCCAGCCAAGGGCATGTTGGAAGGGTTAGGTTTGCAAGAGAATGCATGGGTGGGGCACATGGTGCCAGCAAGGTTCCACAGTGATTTGCTGTGGGAGTGGACATGGAGCCACCCAGAAAACTCCTGCCAGGCCAGGCTGGGATGGAGGGGTCATGTCCACAGAAGAGTGCTTGGACAGGGCACACTGTTAGCAATAGATGGAGAGTGTTGGCACTGTGCTGTTTCCTCCAAGTGTCTGTGTATCTAGGCTGGGGTGTGGGGAAGGGAAATGGTGTCTGCCAGCTCTTTTATTATTGGAGAAGTCTCCCAAAGATCTCTGCCTCTCCAGCATATGCTGTGACATTAGTAAATAAATCTTCCCGTATACCACAGGCACTTTTTAAACTGCTGCTTCTATGCTACATCTCAGCAGGGCTGTTTGTTGTGCTATTTAAGAGAGGGACTCCATCCTCCTATTTCTCCCAGAGCAGAGCTGCTGATTCTTTTTTAAAGTTCCAGGTATGAAGCCCCACTGATTGTTAGACCTTTCTGGTTTTCAAAGCCAGATGTAATGGGGATTCATCTTACCCACTTGAGTCCCCAATGCCTGGGTGCCTGAGTGCCTGGTCCTCTCCATGTCTATGGTGTCTCTCTCTCTCCTGAGGATGGTTCCATGGGTCTTTTTCATTCCCCATCATGTCTCTGCCCTTTCTACCCTCTTCTCTATATTTGGCTGTGAAGAATCTCTTCTTCCAGGCTTTGGATCATTTTCTGGGTTATATACATTGATGTGGATGTATCTAATTATATCCATGGGATGGGCTGAGTTTAGAATCCTCCTACTCTTCCATCTTCCTTGGAGGTCCCCTCTTTTCTTTTTTCAAAGGAGGAAGGGCACTGCAGTGTGTCTTCCATCTGTCTCCTTTTCATCTATAACACAGAGCATCATTGTATCACTCTGGGTGTTATTGACTATTTCCTAATAATTTTCCATTTCTGGTCCCTTTCTTCTGTGATCCATTTGCTACAATACAACCAGAGTTATTTTTCTTTCTGGAATCTAGAACTGATAATGTCATTCTCCTTCTTAAAAATCTTGGAAGTTTCAGTATATACAATTCAAGATAAAGTCCAAATTTAAAGAATTCAAGGTCTCAGTTCACCCTAGTAAGTGACCTTAAGTGCCCTTTGTATGTTCACCACTACTACATCACCTACAGCACTCTCCATTCTAATTCTTGTGGTCTCTATTCTGTCAAAGTGAACATTATCACATCAGAAGAATTTTCTTTTCATGTTTCCCAGTCAAGAATGCATTTAGTCATACTCTCTACCTCTAAAGGTCCAATTTAAATACTTCATACTGTGGGTTGCCTATTCTGATTCGCCTTTAGAAGTACATGATTATACCATATTACTTGTATAAACATTTAACATTATTGCCGTTCTTTCTTGCTTTATCATGTATCTACCTTTGTGTACCTATCTCATCTACCAGATTATGAGGGCTGCTTCAGGGGCATGAATTACACATGAACCCACTTTTAGAAGGACTTCATACTTGGTTGATTGCTATGCCATCACCTATCACCATCTTGAAAATTTTAAGAATTTTCAAACAAGTAACCCTGCATTTTAATTTTGTACAAAGTTCTGCAAATATTGTAGGTCATGCTATCCTTAAGGACAAGGGTTATTTCAGGTTCATCTTTACCTATACCAGTACTGTGTCTTTCACCTAGCTGTTGCCTATTTTAAAGTACTTGTTAAAAAAATAATGGAAATGAGTAACAAAGTGACTTAATTAAAATTTGTCAGGGCAGGAACTGGGCATTGAACCTCTTTTAGAAGTCTGGGTATCAGGGAATCTAAGATTTCCCAAGGTCTTGTTTCTATAGCATTAAGTTCTAAAGATTTTCCACAAACCACACTTACTACTTACTGGGGAGTAACATATTTCTACTAGACGCAAATAACAGGCTTCAATATGAAGCTACCTCCAGAACTGCCCAGTGATGCTCTGAGGCATGGGATTGGAATCTCTTTTAAAGATGGGAGGCAGCAAATTCCCTTCCCAAAGCTCACATGATGGGAGATTCTTGGCATTCTTCTTGTACTAGCCACACATTTGGCCAGACTAGCCCACACATCTGGTTTCCTAAGGAATCATCTTTTGGTGGTTTCTAGACCAAATTGCTACAGGGAGAGGGAATGGGATTATTTCTAGGAATGATTGCCCTAGTGAGAACATGGCATGAAGTATAGGAAGTAGGAGGTAGAAATCTATAAAAGCAACAATACTTTTCTTTCCAAACAGCATTCTTTACCCTTGTCCCCTCAGTCATGCCTAAATTACTATCCCCAGGATGAACACAATGATTTCCCTTTACCATTCAGAGTGTTTGAAATTTAATGTTCTTGCTTTCGAGATATGGAAGTTATTTTGTAAAAGCAGTTGCTAGTAATTTAGACTGATTCCTTAAGGGACTATAAAGACTATGACTTTTTAAAAAAGGAAAAAAAAAGAGAAAATTAGACCTGAGTGGAGGGATATAGGATTTTTGTGTTGAGGACTGGGGAAAGGAAGAGCCAATCAGGAGAGCAAATGGAATTTTTGTGTAGTAGTGGGAAAGCAGCCATAAGCAATAAGCGAGTGAGTGGATGTGGCTACTTTCCAATAAAACTTTATTTGCAAAAACATGATGACAAGCTGGATTTGGCTCTTGGGCTGTAGTTTGTCAACTCCTGCTCTAAAAAAAATTGACAATGGTAAATTGAGAGAATCCTTCTTTTAAGATTGTTTATAATACCAAGGATCTGAAATGGGCATTGCCAATAGGATGGTTGCATACATTATTTTATATTCAATTAGTTGAATGCTGAATAATAGTGGAATGAAATGATGTCTAGATACATACATTAATGTGAACAAGTCCTAGACACAATGTGGAATAAATAGAGTAAGCCACAGAAGATACATCTATGATTCTAAAATTCAGAATAGGTTGGCAGAATGTAAATTATTTAGAGATACATATATAGGTGGGGAAACTATAGAAAAAGGAAGAGGATGATGAAGAGAGGCTCAGAGTTACCACTGGGCAGAAAGGGGTATGAGAAAAAGGAAAGTTCCAGGAGCATTGGGGGCTGGTCATTTCTACTTCTTCACCTGGATTGTTGAACATAAAGATATTTATTATTGTTCTTAAGAAACACACACATTTTAAAATGCACCTTTTGGGTAAATATGTAATTAAAAATGAAAGCAGATCTAAGTAACTGGTGTGAGGCCATTCAACCAGGAAATGGCAAGATGGGGATTTGAACTTTGGTCTCTTTGGTTCCAACACTCAAAATCTTTCTACCTGTCCCTTATGTGCCAGTATTATTTTATTGTCATCTTTTCACTTAATCACTTCTCTATTTATACGGAGATACCACAAAACAGATCTGTACAGCCTCTATTTCTATCCAAATCAGTGGAGCCTGTCAAGTTAATTGGTTGTGACACTCGGCTTCCAGAATGTGTAATTATCAACTGAATTGCGTGGGAAGCTCGGATGACAGTTAATAGTACATGTAGACAGAAATCTGTGTGTTGCTGCAACTGAAGAACAAGCCAAGAATGTAACATTAATCAGAATGCCAATGTAGTGCACCAGAAAATAGTTCTATGTGGAAATGCAAACCAGAAAGATCTATAAACATTCCTATTTATAATTCACAATTACTCTCTATGCATCTTATTCTTTTAACCTCAGATATGGAAGACCCGTGTATCCTCCTGGGCACAGATGGAAAAATATCCTGACCCCAGCTCCACAGTGAAACCATTTTCTGTCCTGACCCCTGCAGCACCTGAGAGGTGAGTGTGGCTGATGTGTCAGCCAAGTTCACTTCCAAATAGGAGCAACCGAAGTTTTGAAAATAGTATCAAACAGCTGATAATGTGCCAGGAGCTCTGTATCACCTGCAGTGGAAGGAGTTTTGCAGCTAGACAACCAGAGTTTGTGTTCTGGCTTTACCACTTGAAAGCTAAGTGACCTTGAGCAAATGACTTCACCTGAGTCCATATTCTCATGGTAAAACTTTGCAAGTAGCTCATAGTTTTCAAACCTGGCTGTTCATTAGAATCTTCTGGAGAGATTTTAAAAAGATCAATGCAATGGCCTCACCTGTCCTGAACCAATTAACCAATTTGGGGCTGGGGAGAAGAAGAGAGTCCTCAGCCGTGTCGTTTTTGGAAAAGCTTGATACATTTTATAAAGTGGGTTAGGACTTCTGCCTTATGGATGGTTGTGTGACTCCTGCTCCAAAATAAGGACATTACAAAAAGCATTTGTTTTAATTCTCTCCTTTTATCATGGGAAAGCGATATGTAGAGAGGTGATCCAGCCAATATCCAATGGCCAGTTATGTGGTGGAACCAGCTGTAGACCAAAGGCTTTCTAACCGTTAGCCTTATATTCATTAGAGAAACATTAAGTCTTCAAACTAAAAGCATATCTTTTATGGAACAAATAGTATATCTTCTCACAAAGTGGTTTGGATGATAAATGTTATCTTGCATTTAAAAATGTATTTAAAAATGGCAAACAAATGAAACACACAAACCAAATGTGTGTGTGTGTGTATGTGTATGTCTAAGTTCTAGCAGTGAAAAATAGAACTGAGAGAGTTTTGAAAAATGATAGGTAGTAGTCAGTTTGGGCTGCCCTAGCAAAATACCATAGAGAGGGTGCCTTAAACAAAAGACATTTATTTCTCACAGTTCTGGAGGCCAGAAATCCAAGGTCAAGGTGCCAGCAAGATAGTTTCATGCTGAGGCCTCTTCTGGCATGTAGGCTGTCACCATCTTATTTTTTGCTCACATGACCTCCCCTTTGTGTGAATATGGAGAGAGAGAAAGAAAGCAAGCAAGCTCTCTGTTGTCTCTTCTTAAAAGGGCACTAATCCTGTCATGCAGACTCCACCTTCATGACCTTACCTAACCTTAAATACTGCCCAAAGGCCCTACCTACAAAGACCATCACATTGGGAGTTAGGCATTCAACATATGGATTTGGGGAGGATATAAACATTCAGTCCATATCAAACAGTATATGAATATCCTTACTGGAGTGTTTTGTTAGACTAAAAATCTATCACTCTGGTCCGTGGAATATTGAAAAAAACTCCTATATTAGTGATTCTTAGTCCCGGCTATAAATCGGAATAACCTGGGAGCTTCTAAATAGTGCTACTTATCAGCACCTATTCTCCCAACAACTGAATCAGAATCTTTGGGGAGAGGGGGAGATTGAGCATGGGGGTTGCAGCCAACATTGAGAGCTACTGATCTCCATGAAGCTGGGCCCTGGAAGGGAGTCGGGTCACCTAACAAAAAGAAGGAGGTAACACTCAAAAATGTTTCAATATAAGGTGGGAACATTCCCTGAAATTCCCTCATGAAAGAGGCGTTGAATTATTTTTGAGTTCTTACAAAGGTTCTTGTGTTGTTGGGCACTCTCAGTTACTGTGTTTGGACCATGCCAATTTCACCTCCATAAGTCATTGGCTTGGGATTGCTTTAGATTTAGACCTATGTGGTTTGTATTATTACCAACTACTTTTCCTTCTATCAGATGCCCATACTCTCACATTAGCAGGCCATGGACTGGTCTACAGAATTCTGGGAACTTGGGCAAGTTACTTCCCTTCCTGGGTTCCAGTATTTTCTTTTTGGCTTGTAAAATAAGGTCATTGGACAAGCCTAGAAAATTGATAAAATTGTAGAAGCCCCAAAGTGCAGTGACTCTCACTCTACCTTTTACCCCTTCCACGCACATGCGTTGGGCAAACTGTTTACTTCATTTTGTCTTCATGTTTCCCATCATTCACTCTGGTAGGTTGTGTTTTGTTCAAAATATTTGCTGCCTCTCCTTATAGGCAGTTGTATGTTCTCACCAAACTGATCCCAGGAGTGGATTTTAGCCAGTGAAATGTGGGCAGAAGTGACTTGAATCATTATTGACCAGAAACTTTTAATAGCCAGTTTGCGTTTTTTGCCATGTCTCTTTTTCCTTTGCTGGGAAATCATCAATAACCTTGATAAGAAAGATGACATGTAATTTATTGTCCAAACCGGGAATATTTGAAAGTGAGAGGGTATGCGGGTGAGAGTGAAAAGATAGGCTATTAATAATTTCTCAGGGATGACAAGCATGGCTAGGACTGTGTTGGATAAACGGGAATGTGTAATCCAGATAGAGGATGCTATGTCAGTTTGGTTCCCAGGGAGAAAATGACATGGGGCAGAAGCAGAGCCATCCCATGAGGGACACACATGAGAGAGAAATCACCTTCTGTAAGCCTCTAAGATTTCAGGGGACATTGTTAGTATAGCACGACTTAGCCAGCTGATACGGAAGTTTAACCAGCGTAGCTGACTGATGCAGAAAACACATTGAAAAGTGGCCTTCTGTTGGCATACATCACTGGGTCATTCAAGGGTTTGCTGGACACTGAACATATATGCTCAGAGGTGTCTGGAGTTTCTGGTAGCTTCTTCCAATTTAAAACAAGGAAAGCGGTCAAGATGGTGGAGAAGTAGCAGCTGAGACGACATCAGGGAGCAGGAGATCAGGAGATAGCTTATCAAACCATTGCGAACACCTACAAATCCAACGGGAGATTGAAGAGAGGAAGAACAGCAATTCTGGAAACAGGAAATTAGCCACTTTCTGAAAGGTAGGACCGGTGGAGAAGTGAATCCAAAGTGATGGGAGGATAGACCGCGGGGGAGGGGCCGGCTCCCGGCAAG